>JAUYWH010000004.1:18690315-18707019 GCA_034779795.1 Ctenopoma multispine
TTCACTCCTCTTGTGTTCATTTTTGATTTATATAATTTAGGTGGACGGGGAGCAGACACAGTCTCTATGGGGTGCTGGATAGTTTTAGTCCCAGACACCTGTTCAACTTTAGCAGTCTTCATCAGTTACCATTTAGAAGTTTTGTTCGGATGGATCTTCCAGGCCCTTGTTAAAGAGGAGTTCTGTTAACCTGTCATTCTGTGTCCTACTGTCCTCAAACACACACACAGTGCCTCACATTGCTGCTTCTCAAGTAACAGCCAAGTGGAATCGGGGTGCAGTGCCCCATTAAGATGATTGATATGTACACACAAGTCTTATTTCAGTAGGTTCAGCCATCATTTCTATCAGTAAGAGTTTTACTCAACAAGTTAATAGATGGAAACAGAGATTGGTTTTTAACTTTGTCCAGACAGGTCCAGGTTAGGCCAATTACCTTCCATCTCAGGGCTCGTACTTAACACATAGACATACTGTAACTTCTTGTGAGAACTCAACTGAGCTTAAAAGTTCAAACTGCTTCAGTGTGTTGTTGCCTTTCTCTCAGGTGACTCAACGTTTCTTTGAGACTGTATCAACTGAGTTGGAGCGTTGGTATGAGAGGAAGATTGTGGAGGTGGGGCAGCAGACAGAGCTCAAAGCCCGGCAGGACAGGAAGGAGCTGCTACAGAGAATCAGCACATTGGAAGGAGAACTTCAGAGACTGACAGCCAACAACCTAACCTAACCTAACGTTTTCACTTTGATCCCACAAATAAAACTGTCCTCAGCTTCTAGTGCAGTGAAATGTGAAATTGAGGGGGAAAATTAAACATATCTCCATCTAGCTATCCATCTATCACTCCATACAAATCTAAACACAAGTTTAAACTAGCACAAAGTAAATTACCATTTCATTTTCACTGTGCAGTCTATGGAAGCATGAGGGCAGTCAGCTTTCTTTGTTCAAAGGGTGTTTGCTACAGGTAGATGTTAGTTCCTAAGGTTTGGGAGTAGTGGTGCCATGTGATATGACCATCCAGTGAACATCCCTTAGGCTGAGAGATAATTTAAAAGCTATACTTTATTATTACAATCAAAGTCCTTTACTCAGAGACATACAGATGACATGTTTATCTGACAAGTAACTAACTAAACCTATTTAATTAAGGCAGATGGATAAAAAGTTTTTTTCTTTTTACCCATCACATTTAGTGGAAAAAATACATAAAACAGCACAACATTCCACAGTAAATATTAACATATAAATTTTAGCTAACCACCAGCTTAATGAGCACTTACTTAAAACTTGACATTGCACATCAAATTACAAGAGTTAGAATGCTGAAAGAAAATGTGGGGAGTTTTGAGTTACATGGTTACTTGTAATCTTTCTCTTTTTTAATACTTTACTCCTGACCTACACCACTGACCAAAAATATGTCTCCACCTGGATTTCACTAAGTAAATATGTAAGAGTCATAATCAGATAATTACTACAGTGATTATTATGCTTCAGCTTGCACAATGTGGACATCTGACTACCTGAATGTACGATGGCACGAGGATATTTGAAGATGAAGATTGTGAAAGAGTGGTTCAGGGAGCATGAGACATTATTTTAACACACGAATTGGCCACCACAGAGTTCAGACCTTTACAGACATTTTTGGGAAGAGCTGACTTTATACACTGTTTGATCCCATCGTCAATTTATGATCTTGGTGAGAAATTAATAAACAGAAATAAATGTGGTAACACTACTTAATTTTCTTAAAATGAGCAAAGAGCAAAAGGCAGTCAAAGAAATATTATATTGTGCAACTTGGTTAAATAAGGCCCTGCTTTTACTACATAATAAATTGTATATTAATAATAACATAAGAAATGCCAAACACACAGTTTTCCATATTATGATGTGAAAATATAGCAACAAGTACTGACCCTTTGTTACTTTAAATAGCCAGAACAATAAACAAACATGGATTTCTACTCAAATATTTGCTTGTTTCCTCATTTACAGTGCTGCAAGTGTCAACCAGAGTGATAGCTGTAGAAATGACAAACCATTGTGCTGAACCTTCTTAGGCCCCACTCCGGCAGCAGATATTATAGAGTGTTAACCCCCTGTTGAGAGTCCTCTTATGATCTGGGTCTGCAGCCTGCCCATAGAGCAGGGGAACATTACATGATTGGACTACTGGTTAGTCTCTCATATCGACCAGCTTACATTCTGCACTGACCCATCCACACTCAGACAGAGACGGAATGCCATACTTATTTTTAGTCATGGTGGTAGTTTCACTGTGTCATGGGTAAACTTGTAATCTGCATGAAGGGAAGTAAACGTTTTGTCAATTTTAAATAAAATGGGTTAGAATAATCTTGTCAAAACATGTAACAGTGAGTGTGGGGCTTATGAATTTAAAATAAATACTTGTAAAAAGTACCTGCAGTAGTTTATAACAGCATTAAAGTGAGAAATATGATCTCTCTTGCCAATTCATTTAACACTTCATAATGTTAGATGTCTGATAAATAGGTTTTTTTGTTTGTTTAATTAAATTTGAACAATATTGCTACAAATTTATTTTAAATTTTACTGAAACAATACACAATTAGTTTTTTATTATCCACCTGCAATTTATAATTATCACTCAAATATTTTTCATCAGTCTAATAAAACTTGAAATGAATTGCTTAACATTTTGACTCAACAACTATAGTTGTCTCCAGCATATCTGTGAAATATTGCTTTAAGCTAACACTGTCTGTGACTTATAGCCTCAGGTGAGTCCCATGTATGTGCAATCCTGTCATTAAAACTATCAGCAGAGGTACAATTAGTGACAACCTGTCTTAACAAGTATTAAAACATGTTAATTTTTTATTAATGAATCATGACTTTATTACTAAAATCATAGAAAGTTATGTCAATAAGCCAGCAAATACAAATCCAGGAGCCTGGAGCTGGTGTGCCTGAATAGATTTCCACCATCATCAATCATTGTTGCCCCTGTGACATATTAAAATGTCTACAACACTTATGACACTTATATATACACTTATATGTATCAGATCTCCCTGTAGTCATGGATATTTCTGCATAGCCAGCAATTATAATTACAGCGTATCCATAAAGAATATTGCAGGAGTTTTTACTTCATTGTTGACTTAAACATTCTTAAACATATTTTGAGACAAAAGGTGTTAATTTAGTGACCAAACATGTCAAGAACATGAGATATAAACAAACACAGAGTGGTACAGTAATAGACTAAGTCGGTGAAGAATGTCAGTCGTCCAGGTGCAGTCCAGCCATAACGTAACTTCTAGATAGTAATGCAGTAAATGTACACTGTTACATTCCACCATTAGTTTCTTGGAAAGTTGAGGTTACTAAATGAATTAAAAGTCTTCATGAAGACATCAAGGTCAACATGTGGGCGACTTTAGACTTAATGCCAAGTCCCACCCTCACAGCTCAGCCATCAATCAGTCAGTTGGGCGGAGCTCTGTTGGTTGTGTAACCAAATGATCCTGGTGTGACATCTGGCATTTGGCCTCAGCAGCCACAGCAGCAGCTTCTGAAGGGAAAATCAATCAATGCTCCATTGACTCTGTCAAAGTGCGATGGAAACCTAATTAAAGGCCCTCCAGGCACAGCTGGTCATTTTATGCAGCCAAGCACCAGGGCTCTCAAATCAACCCAGTAATATGTACTATTGCTTTACTCTGAGCGCTGAGGGAGGGGGTTTGTGGGCTGGGGGAGGTCCACAGGCCCTCCCACAGTGTCAGCATTCAATATGCTAAAAACTCTGCCTATGTCATGCAAGCCATTGTTAAACTTTTTTTTTTACATACAGAAATGCATTGTGGCCTAAACTAGTTAGCCTTATTATTCCAACATACACAACAATGTGAGTACCGTAAGAAAATCTACAGAAATAATTAACAATGCACTATGTAAAGACAGTATAATGATATTAAAATGACATACATACAATTACAGTTTATGGTCGTGGGTTTTTAATGGTAAATAAATGTCTCATTCAGGGAAACTTTGCTTTTTAAAGGTTTTGAATCATTGTAAAGTTGTATTAATTGAGATTAAAAAGCAATAAACACAACACCAATATAGAATACACAAAACTGTAATGGTATGAGTGTGTTTGAAAACACATTTATTCACAGCAGGTACCTGGAGTATTCAGTATCAATTTGAAATGCTGTTTGTAAACCTATTGTCTCTGGTTTGTTCTCCACAAACTTCAGAGCTGGTGGAGAACAAAATAGTTGGGCCCCATCATATCTTAGACCTCATAGAACCTTATTATCCCAGCAGAGCACTTTGCTCTCAGAGTGCAGGTCTACTTGTGGTTCCTAGAGTTTCCAAATGTAGACTGGGAGGCAGAGCCTTTAGCTATCAAGCTCCTCTCCTGTGGAACCAGCTAACAATCTAGGTTCAGGAGGCAGACACCCTCTCTACCTTTAAGAATAGGCTTAAAACTTTCCTTTTTGATAAAGCATAGTCAGAACTGGCAGGTACCTCTGAAAAATCTCTTAGTTATGCTGTGCTGATATAGTTTGCTGGGGGACCTCCCACATTACACTGAGCTACTGTCCTCCATATCTGTCTCTGTCTACTCTTATACCATCATTGCATGCTGGCCAACCAACAGTCCTGGCTGGGCCGGACAACACGATCCTTCTCCCTTCAGTGCCTCTTTTCCTGCTCCTTGTTTTTGTTTTGATCTCTGTTACCTGCTTTTTTTTCTCTCTCCTTCTTTCACTCACTCCAACCAGTTGAGGCAGCCTACCCTGAGCCTTGTTCTGCTGGAGGATTCTTCTTTTGAAGGGAGTTTTTCCTCTCCAATGTTGCCTATTGGCTACTGTATATGTTGTTCCTCATTATTTTATTCTATCTTATATACTATTTTATTCTACCTCTCACTGCTGCCCCAGCCGGAGATGCAATTTCATATCATTTTATACTTGATGTGCAATGACAATAAAGGCTATTCTGTTCTAGTGCTTGCTCAAGTGGGACTGTTGTGTTTTCTACAATATTTTGCATATATTTATATTCTGTTACACTGTAAAGTGCCTTAAGATGACTTATGTTGTGATTTGGCGCTATATAAATAAAGTTGAACTGAATTGATTTGAACTGAATGTTCTCCCTGTGTCTTCCGTGGGTTCTCTCCAGGTACTCCAACTTCCTCCTACAGTTCAAAAACATGCATGTTAGGTTAATTTTTAAGCCTAAAAGGTGTGTATGTGTGTGAATGTTTGTCAGTCCTGGTGAACTGTCTAGAGTGTACCCCACCTTTCACTCAATGACAACTGGGACTGGCTCCAGCACTCACACAACCCTTAAGAGGACAAGATATTTAGATATTTCAATATTAATAATGTTTATACTATATTTCTGATCAATTTAATGTTATAAAATCCCCTTTTTTCAAATACATTGTAATTTCTACGCGTGTCCAAACTTTTGACTGGTAGTGTATAGCACTTTTAGGCACTTTACTGTGTAAGGTTTAAGACCTTACAAATTATAAATATATGTAGAATTATACAGAAAACCAAACAAAGTTTGGCAAGCACTAAGTGACAGTGCAGAGGAAAAACTCCCTTTAACTGAAGAAACCTCCAGCAGAACCAGGCTCAGGGTGGGCGGTCATCTGCCTCGACCAGTTGGGGTGAGTGGAAAGACAAACCGAGCAAAAGAAACAAAAACATGCAGCAGACGACTACAATGATGACTACAACAAAATTCACAATGACTCTAAACATATTTTGTTGGAATTTAATTTATACAGCAGGAATCATGCAAGCGTAAATGCTGTAATCCCCACCATCAAAATTAAAAGCTGTGCTTAAGGTGGCAGGTAGGACAATTAAAATTGTCATTTAACTATATTGAATACCACATTAAATAGGTGATATGAGATAAACTTTAATGTTAAGGCCCATCAGTTGGCTCAGTTACATCTTTATGCTATGGACACCAGACCAAGTCCAGAGTAAAA
Organism: Ctenopoma multispine; assembly: GCA_034779795.1. Classification (NCBI taxonomy): domain Eukaryota; kingdom Metazoa; phylum Chordata; class Actinopteri; order Anabantiformes; family Anabantidae; genus Ctenopoma; species Ctenopoma multispine. Next base: position 18,696,333 of record JAUYWH010000004.1, read on the forward strand.
AACACAACTATAAACAAATATCACAGCTCTCTTTCAAAGACGGTGATATTGATGGCACTCGTCAGAGTTGGCACTGCTGGCTTGGGAAAGGGGCAGTGGGCGGGAGGCAGTGTCCCGTCAGGAGGCGATCAATGCTCACATCCTGTGAACCCTGCATGTAACACGGGAGAGCACTCCTAACAGACAGGCAGCCACAGTACACACAGATACACAGAGACACAAAAGCAGAGGGGAGCAAAGGGATTCGGACTGGAGTTTGACCAATACAAGAGGATATTCAAACACCCCCATGGGGTAGCCATAGAGATGCTGTCAGTACCTAGGATGCTTCTATAAACATAATGAAGTGCATCAAGAGACAAAGAGGGAACCCACACCAGTGACATGTAAGTGCTGTTTGATGGTTGAGTCATCGAGTAGTCATTTGTTGTTAAGTCATGCTCCCTAAAGTGTGCAGCACATTGCTCCAAAAATGTCTCCTGTAAAAGTTTTTCCCAGTCCCTTAAATGGTAACAGTAAATGTTATACTTTTAGATATTATTGTTGTTGTTATTAATACTGAGAAAATAATGTAATTCTTCTAGCTCAGTTTCTGGCCTTTAACAGAATATCAGGCAACACTTTTCTCGAATAATTAAAGTAGGAAAATCCACTTTAAAAAGAGTTAGCATATCATTTTTGTTGCACAGCACAGATATTTTTTTCTTGCATAAAGGCCTCTGTATCAACATCATGCTAAAATGAACTGCTGCTCAAAGCAATGACATATTTAAGAAGACTGTACACTAAGATCCAGTGATATACTGACATGCTCAATGTGCTCAAAGTAATTTAAAAGTGTATCTGAACCCCAAACTGTAGTGATGATGTCATCCAGAGATCATGTCTAGTGTAGCTGCCATGGTGATATAGAGGTGTATGGTATAAGACATATATTTTAACCAAAATTCTTAAATTGTAATTTTCAAAAATAGGGCCAAAAACATAATTAGTGACGCATTCTCTCAGCTAGCCATGTAAATCGCTTGAAATGTCCTGAAATGTCTCAGGAAAATTACTGATTGCTGATTGGTTCAGTATGCATTACAATGCTTTCTCAGTCTAAATGTTTTCCAGAGATTAATCAGACAATGCTGAATGTTTTATTTTTACCAACAAAACACATGTGCAGAAGTAAACCAACATTAAATGTATTCTGCTATTTGTAAGTATGGTGCATGCATGTATCAAATGCCTCATACAGTATATCTTAATCTTCTGTGCCACAGAGGTCCATTATTGTCTAAAATTGCCAAAAATGCATCAGTGATCCACTGCATTGCAGTGGGTGAACATGCGCATGATAATTTATTTGGACTCAGTCCAACAAATATCATCCTGTTGCCTGCAATAGAACCCAAGGGAACTGAGGTTAAAAGCCACAGTCAGGATAGGGAGGTCACAAATAGTTAAATGCATATTGGTTTGGATCTTTTCATGAGATTTTGGGCATAACTTATGCCATAAAAGTCATACTTTTAGGCATAACTTAAAAGATTGTATAGAACCTATTTTCCCTCAGTAATTTGTAACATTCTTCTTGGACTTGCCACCAATTCTGAAGGTTATGGCAACATAGTCTTAAAAATAATACCTGACATTGTAGAATGCTGCTACTTCTAAAGCAGGTCCAATGCGGCAACAAAACAAGTGCTCAGATTTTAAGACATGTAAATAAATGTCCAAAATAGTAGTACTTATTTGGAAGAGAAAATACCTTCAAACAATACAATTACAACCTAAAATGCCATGTAGAAAAGCTCACAGCCCAACTTTCTGGAGATATATGTGATTAATCTTCCTGTGCAATGACATATTATTAGTGACTAAGCTGGCTAAGCTTCCACCAGCAGTAGCCTGTCACTTTCTTTGCAACCTGTCCCATCATATGACTGCTTGTGTTTCTACCTAAAATGTATTTTAGTTATGGTACAATGCAGGAGGGTCTCAGCAATAGTAAGCACAGTGCTGTCACAAATAATAAAAACTAATTTCCCAAGCTACAAAAATGAAACATAAGCTGTAATAAATTATTAAAAGGAAAACCTAGTCTGGCTTTGAGTGTCTAATGCTGTGCATTCTGTCTCTCCATAGTTTGAGGGCATGTGGCAGTAAAGTGGTGAGAACCTGACCATGGGTGACTGGAACCTGCTGGGCAGCATCCTAGAAGAGGTCCACATTCATTCCACTATTGTGGGCAAGATCTGGCTAACCATACTCTTCATCTTTCGCATGCTGATCCTAGGAGCAGCTGCTGAGGATGTTTGGGATGATGAGCAGTCCGAGTTCGTCTGCAACACTGATCAGCCAGGCTGTAAAGCAGTCTGTTATGACCGTGCCTTCCCTATCTCTCTCATTCGATTTTGGGTCTTGCAGGTCATCTTTGTGTCTGCACCCTCACTGGTCTACATGGGCCATGCCCTCTATTGCATCCGAGCACTGGAGAAGGAACGCCACCGCAGACGGGCCAAGTTGAAAGAGGAACTGGATGATAATGAGTTGGCGGTGGATGAACACAAGCGCATGGAGCGGGAGCTGAAGAGACTAGATGAGCAGAGGAAGGTAAAGAAAGCTCCTCTCAGAGGCTCATTGTTAAGAACCTACATCATTCATATCCTTACACGCTCTTTGGTGGAGGTCTGCTTCATCCTGGGCCAGTATGTACTCTATGGTGTCCACCTGGAGCCACTCTATAAGTGTGAGAGACTGCCTTGCCCCAACAGTGTAGACTGTTACATCTCCAGGCCCACCGAGAAGACCATCTTTATGATCTTTATGATTGTCATCGCTGGTGTGTCACTTTTCCTCAACATTTTGGAAATATCCCACTTGGGCATCAGGAAAATCAAACAGACACTGTATGGAGAGCGGTACACAGAAGATGACAGTTTGATTTACAAATCCAAGAAAAAGGCATCTTTACCACACCTTTGTGTAATGAGCAATTTATCACCTCACAATGGGCCTTTGACTCAGACCATCAAAGTGATTCCAGAGGCAGACATGAAGCCACCACATTACAGCTCTGGCCTCAAAGTTAACCAGGACATACAAAGACACAACAGTTTGGCTTATGTGGAACACAGTCAAATGAGCTATATCTGCCCCCAACCTAGATCTGACCTGAACTGTGCAATCCAACCCTCCCAAACCCATGAAGGTCAAGAGGCCCATACAACCATGGTAGACCACCACCTACCCTGGGCTTCTGCTGTGTTCAGTATGGATGCAAGTGCAACAGGCCATCATGAGGACACCCATCTAGGTGAACCCTCTCACACAAGCCACTTGGAAGCTCTACTATCCAGTAGTACCTTAAGGCCCAGTACTATCAAAAATCTCAAGGAGGACGAGCGAAGGGAGTCAGTGGGGAGTGGGGTCCTTATCCCCAACCCTAGGAAGACTAGCTTCATGATCAGACCACCATCTGAGAGCTTGTCCTCCATCAGCGGCTCTACAAGCCAGTCCTTTCATACCTCAGAGGAGTCAGATGAACTGGGCTCCTTGCAGGGAGACATGCCAATGATGCCACCTGCCGGAGGCCGTAGAATGTCAATGGCAAGTAAAGAGCATGTGCCTGAGTTACATTTCACTCCAGTCCAGAATGTCAGCCACAGACACGTACAGTTCAGACAAACAGTTATAAATGGTTTAATCCTGAAAATTATATAGAAATTATCCCTCTATTCACCTGGTCACTGGGCTTTCATAGCCATTGTTGTTTTTTACCATTTAAATGTATGAAATACCTGCTGGGGGACCTCCCACATTACACTGAGTGAAAGAAAAAGTATTATCAAGGAGGATTACAGAAACTTTGATGCTGCCTCCTGATATAATAATAAAGTTGGGTAATTCATCAAGTAAAACAAATGTGTTCAAAATGATGCAATTATGTTTCTAAACTAAACTAGACAGCAATCATAAATACATTTTTGTGAAGAACATAATTGCAACTGGATTATGTTTTCTATTAACATAGTGATCATATGTTTACAAAGGAAATAAAGAGTCACAATACATTGTGACTTTTATTATTTGGATTCACTCACAGCACTGGGATAAGGTCAGAGAATGATTGTGGGCTGGCTTGACAGGGAAAAATTTGCCAGTGACATCACTGTATTTATTGAAATTTATTCAGAATTACAATCTTTCAATAAACCAAACCAAAGTGCTTTTCTTGCCTAAGTCCAGGCTCACACAGGTAGAACTACTGTAAATTTGGATCTGCTGTTTGTCAGTTATAAACTAAACTAAAATAAAAGTTGTCAGAATGTAAATGTGAGAGCTTTGCTCTAGTCTTATAAATGTGTTGCCTTGTTTTCTTTTTCATGAATCCTGCTGGGCTTTAATTTCTTGAGAAATCATTATGGAACTACCTCACCAATACAAGCCCATCACTGTACACATTGTGTTCTTCTTCTGTAGACAAACATTAAAATTAATAGATGTATTCATCTTATTTTTCTGTTGTTTCCAGATTATAAAAAATTACCTTTAAAGTTTCTACAGAAATGTGTTTAGTAATTCCTGCAAATGCTTAAAGGATGCTTGCGTTTCTGAATTCCAGAAATAATCTCTGTATTTCATGTCCTCGTTTTCCTCAGAGTGTGTTTCTGGATATCTCCTCTATCATGAAGAAATGAAGAGACGGGGCTAATTTCAGGACCACAGGAGTTGTGTTCACCAGCCCAGCTGGGCCACAAACAGCAGAGAAACTGTATCAATGATCCTGGCCATCAACACTGATACACTCCTCAAGTCACATGGGGCCAAAAACAGTCAGCAATGATGAGCCAGCCAATGCCCAGTACGTTTTGGATATGAAGCACTTTAGCATGCCTACATGTACCAACAGGAAAAAAACTGTATCTTTTTAAATGTGGACATCTCTTGATCCGTTGGCTGAATTTTAACATTGTGCAGAAACGACATCAGAGGTTCTCAAACATGGACTTTATAAACTTATTTCTTTTTCTAAGTCAAACATTATTAGAATCTATATGTGTGTACAATCATTTATATACAGTAATTTCATGAGAAATTATTATACTTTATATTCTGGTCAGATTAAATGCTTCTTAACAAAACAGAAAGATTTTGTCAACATAATTTTTATCTAAATCTACACACCAACACCACCCAGTAGAATCCTCATGCTTTGTCTTTTATTTTGCAACAAAAATTGCCTAGACAAAATGTTACTTTTTCTTTAAAACCTTTTTCATATCAAATGAACAAAACATGACATGTTTCACAATATTCACAAAAAAATTAAACAAAACCCAGATCACTGAAACATTTGAAGATAGAAAATGAAATCAAAAAGGCTGAAACTGCATATAACAGTCATGTTTAGGTACTAAAAAAAGGACGTGAAAAATAACTCACCAAAATCTACAAATACAATGATGTAATCATCAATCAATCACTATAAAAAGTTAGAAACAACGCCACAGAAACTGCCTACACGTCTATCACACAGTCCTTACCCATAAGAAGAGGTATACTGAATCATCCAGGTAGATACGCGTTAAGAGTCTGTTCAACAGGGGTTTAGAAAACCCTAAAAATTCACAATCTGAGAGTCAAGTAGCCTCAATTAACACATTCTGTAAACAGATTGTATTAAATAAGTACTTCTTTAGTCCACCAAAATGTATTGTGTTTTCAAACTGCAAGCATCTGAGTACTAAAATCCATTAGGGAAAGCTCATCCCTGATCACGATGCTCAAATTTTACACAGTAACTGTTTGATGTAGATGACTGTGGTGCTGCATTTAGAAATGTTAGAAACTTGGAAACTTTATAGCTTTTTAGTGGTGGGTCAGTGCCATGATTGTTGAAATGACTAATAGGATGTTGTATTGATAGGGCAGCATAAACTATAGACTGTGTGGTTCCTGTGCCACAGTAACTCAAGAGTCTGCAAGATTTCCATCCAATCAGCAGATGAACAGGCGTTAAAGATGAAGGAGAGAGGACTGGGTTGAAAACATGCACACTCTTCGTGCTCAATGCTACATGACTAAGAACACCTCTTAGAAGCACGTTAGCACAATAACCTTAAATAGAATTCTTAAAATACAATTAAAGTACCTCTCTAGTGTTTTATGCAGTACTTAAAATATATTGCGGACCCTTTGCAGCCACACAGTTTAGTTTCTCTTTCCTTTCATTACAGCAGAGACTCGGAACTTGCTTGTGTAACCTAATCTATCACAGTGAACATCATGTCAGCTTTAACAGCTGTCTGAGTTCGGTTTTCATGGTGATGCAGTTGCGCAGGCTGAAAATTCTGAATTGCAGTGTTACACAAAACTTATGTAACATTAAAAGTGTGTGATTATTTTTCCCCAGTTTATTTTTGCTTAGGCTCCTGATTTTTTTTCACAGTGCTGACTATTGTTTATAATGAAGAGTCATAAACTGTAATTAAGACCTTTCTTCAGAATTTCTACAATGCTTGATCTAATCTTTTTCCTACCTCAGGAATTTTGAACAGTTTCCTAGAAAATAGAAAACAACCACATTCAGTACATTTGATTTTTCACATCACTAAAAAAGACCTTCTCCTGTAACCTAAAAGGGGAAAAAGGCATAAGATCATTTCATGGCATTATCCATCTGTGTTAAACTGTGCAAAAAACAACAGAAAACAAAAGCTTCTGATATCACATTCCCATTCATTTGACCATGTTTTTGTACCTTTTAGTGTAGAATGAATGAAATGCTACAAAATGACATGATGCCTCATTCAGATTTTTACTTTCCTGCTCCCTTTACCTGTTTGTTTACTGAGTAAAAATGATTCTGACTGAATAATGAATGCTCCTCTTCCATAGTTTATATCAAAACGAGCATCTGGTTTTTCCACATGGAGGTCCAAAATGAGTCAGAAGGGGCCACAACAATATTTTGTAACACAGATTCTTAAAGCTTAAAGCAGTGTAATTTCTATTGAATTGAAAATAATTTTCCCTTATTGGCTAGTTTGGCCTCTGTAACCTCTAAGGCAAGACTTTGTAGCTGCACTTTCAGATTCCTATTTTTCTCACAAAGTCATCAACACAATTAACTTGTAGAATAATGAAGAAAAAAAAAGATTGATCAGTTTTTATATTCAAATTAATTCTCCGATTGTATATCTTTGCAAAACATTAAAAGAACACATAATAATCCACAAAACTGTAAACATACACACACCCCTTTAAGTTCAAATAGTACAACTTAAATAAATACATGTGCGACTTGTAAAGCAGGACTTGTTTTTTCATGAACAAAAAAAAAAATACAACCATTAACAAATCAGTTCTAAGAAAACAAACGTAGTAACCTACATTTTACATCTATGCAATTTTTTCTACACCCCAACCCCCAACCCCCAACAACAAGAGTCCAAATAAATAAAAGAACAAGTTCACATTAAGAAAGTAAGTCTATGAAAGTCAGCTGTGCAGTGTTCTTCAGTGTACTCTCAGCATTTACAACATTCTAATCAGATTCTCATTGGTAGAGCTGAGTGACTGTGGGATCAGTTCATCGTCTTTTTAATTTCAGCTTGTTCTAGTCTGTTAAAGCAGCACTGTGAAGCTGCTATTATCTACTCTACATGTATATGTCCCCCTTCTTTAATAAAGCCACATGAGGAAAAAACAGCTCTTTATCGTTCTGTTAGTCTGACTTCACTCTAACCCACATGGACAAAAGAAGCACACCTCCAGTGCTCCAATGCTGTGGACATGCTCCAGCGCAAAGTCAACAGTGCAACAGTGGAGTGTTTGGCAGCAGCACTAACCCCTGCCACGTGCCTCATCATCGACTTTTTGACAGCAGATGAATTTGGCAACTCCCTAAATCAATAACACCCCACTATGTTTGTTTGGAGCTTTGGACTGCATACCATCTGCTATTAGAGATACTGATTTGTAAGTAGCAATTGATCATTTTGCCTAGTGTTCAAACACATTTACATATGATATGTGAATCTGAAAATGCAGGTGTCTTACACCAACACACTGTACCAAATACTTATAGTAGAAATATTTTCTTATGTACAACACAAGAACATTGCAGCTAAATACATGATTACCATAAGCAGAAACACTAAACTCCTACTACTCATAAGACAATAAAAATGGGTCAAAAGAGCACTTGATGTTTTGACTTGTTTAAGTTGCTGTTTAAATGATCAAACCAGTGTGTGAAATGGTTATAGGCCATTAAACATCGATCATTACTACCAACTATGTTCCAAAGCAAAGCATTTTAGAGGCTATTTTGTTTTTTCTACAGTCCAGCCAGTTTTTAAATCTACAATGATATATTGACTTTTTTTGTCAGAATGTGTTGATTTTTCATGTACATTGATTTGGGTAACAGGACATTCAAATCATACAGTATATAATTCATGTAAAATCAAGTAAAAATATAATTTCTGGGAAAATATGTAGGTAATAGTAACAAATTTAACAACTTAGATCTTAATGAGTGGACAATGGCTGCAAATCAGTATAAACATTATTTCACCAGTCAATTTATTAGGATCATTATATGTGTTGAATTGTGCTCTTGACCCTAAGTCAAAACTGCAGAGACAGACAGAACTGTACTCCTCTTTTTAGAATTGGTAATGTAAATTAAAATTTCACTGCATTTTAACTATAATTATACTGAAAGTCTATATTGCTTTCCAGGAACATTCAAATTCCTTAAATTATTGGGAAGACCCCGTATAAACCGTCACCCAGTTTGACTATCATATGTGTAAGTTAAAGAAGTGATGTACTGATTCATCAGGCAAGTTAGCATATTGATATTGTATTAAATAAGTAAAATCATACAATAAACACATGCAGCATGTTTTGGAAAATGGTTGGCAGAAATGTGAATTAAGACATCTGTGATCCTGTAGTCTATAGGAACACGACTGGCTTGGGACTTGATTTAAGTGCCAGCATCACAATGCGTTTGTTCAAATTCAATGCCAGGTTTCACCTCTTGGAGGTGCTGGGCAGTGTTTCAACTCTGGAGTGTAGCTGTGTCTCCAAGCACAGAAAGAAGGCAGAAGAGAAATGTGTAAAAACATCCATCTGAGTACAAGAAAAAGTAAAAGTGAACTTTGCATAATGAGAGTTCATTTACAAATACACACCTTTGGTAACATTTTACTTTAAAGTCCTGTTAAAGCTCAACAATTACTGGATCACTTGAAATGTCAAAAAAGTGCCTACAGGTACCACGTGTTGTATCATTAGTTTAAAGGATACACATATATATATATATATATATATATATATATATATGATTCCATCTCTGAATGAAAGAAATAGCAATCTCATGTCTGAAATCTGTTCTGTGTGCAGTGAAATGAAAAAGCAAGGGATCAAATAACCAGCCCTGTGACTAATGGACAACCGCTCCACCTCCTGATCTTAGTGACAATTGTGGTTTTGGTTTCTGGGCAACCAACCACAATGCACAGTGACTGTGCACAATATAATGTTTCACTATTCTTACAGTGAAGCAGAGGTGACAGATGATACATATTAAAACGTACTTAGAACCTGTTTACCACAAATCGACTGCTTGTAATTATCAGGATTAGACAGGACTGTAAAGTAAAGTGCATGTACATGTCAACAGGGATATTACTGAACATTCTGTGGATTTCCTGAGTTAAACCTCTCATGATGCACGAGAGAGGTAGGGAAGCTGACAGGAAGAAAGTCAGGATGAGAGAGAGAGAGAGAGAGAGAGAGAGAGAGAGAAAGCTGCCAGTGCTTATGTTTTATACCAGTCCAAAAATATCTTTTGAACTGTATTGCTGATAATCATCCATTACAAAAAGGAAAAAAAAATATTGTAATATCAAGGTATAGACAAAATGAGTGTGTCACAGACCAAACTGTTTGTCACCAGACTCTAAGTACGCTCCTGACTTTTTTGGTCCCCTGTTGTGCATTTATCTGTCATTTCCTGACAGAAATCCACCGTTACAGTGGGGCTACATACTTCCTCAGGAGACCCAAGCATCAGCGCACTCTCCTCCTGCCCCAGACCTGACACTTCCACCCTGCACTCCCTATCCACCAGTGCAGCCTCACTTTGTTGCGACATGGGTGACCAGGCCTGGGACGAGCCCTTGTCAGAAGAAGGTGATGCTGGGTTGGATGTGAGATCAATACTGGCAGAGACAGGAGGAGCCTGGCCACTCTGCACCTCCCTACACACTTGCTGGGAGAGGAAGGAGAGGTTCTGCCACAGCTCAGTCATACAAACCTTCAGCTGGTTGCGCTCACTCAGCAGCTTCTCCTTCTCGCACACCTAAATTCATAAGACACAGTATCATCAGATCAGCATGGGAGATATTTTAGTACTACTATAACAGCCATATAAACATTAAAACAACTTGAAACACACTTTGGAAGGATAAACTTGGACTTCAGGGGAAACTCTCAGATGCTGAGCCAGATCCGTGCTGGACTCAAATGAGAAATTAATTTCTCATTATTTTAACCTTTCAGAGTTTGTAGACTGCTACATTTAGGTTATCAAGTACTTTTTACTTGAGAGAGAGAGAGAGAGAGAGAGAGAGAGAGAGAGAGAGAGAGAGAGAGAGAGAGAGAGAGAGAGAGAGAGAGA
>JAUYWH010000004.1:18750757-18765510 GCA_034779795.1 Ctenopoma multispine
CACACACACACACACACACACACACACACACACACACACACACACACACACACACACACACACACACACACCACTATGACTGTATAAGAGCTCCTGTAGTAGAAACACCTGTGCAAACACTGGCTGGTTGGCTGCACTGTAGTGCCCCTTAGTGGTACAATATGGATAGTGGATAGAGGAAAGAGCGAAGTGCTCTGCTAGGGTAGTATGGATCTATGAGGTCTTTGATATATGATTGGGCCTGATCATTAGGTGCTTTGTATATTAGGAGAAGGATTTTAAACTCTATTCTGGATTTAACAGGGAGCCAATGGAGAGAAGCTAATGTAGGTGAAACATGCTCTCTCTTGTTAATTCCAGTCAGAATCCAGCAGCATTCTGGATTAACTGGAGGCTTTGAGTGAGTTATTGGGACATCATATCAGTAATGAATTACAGTAGTCCAGTCTAGAAGTAACAAATGCATGGACTAAACTAGTCCAATTCAGAATCACTTTGAGACAAGATGCTCCTATTTTTAGAACTAATTTTACTCTTCATGTGAAAGAAGGCAGTTCTACATATTTCTTTTATATAACGGTTAAAGGAGATATCCTGGTCGAAGATGACTCCAAGATTCCTCACCTCACTACTCGAGACCAGAGCTATTTCATCTAGGGAAGTAATATGATTAGATAAGGTGTCTCTGTGGTTTTGAGGCCCAAATATAATAACCTCTGTCACAAAGGATGGCACATGGTTTGTGGAATTCCCAAGTTTAACAGGATATCTTACATGATAATGTTGGATAATTGAGAACAATGATGCTAAACAAGTAAAACTCGACAGAAGAACAACAGAGAAAATCGTCCTAAAAATATGCCTGAGCTCCATCAGTTCTGTGATAAAGAATGGTCCAAAACATTGTGCAGGGAATTTGTTTTAACCATTCAACCAAACCAGATCATTCAAAAGAGTTCACATGCATAAATGTTCACATTTGTCCACACCCAAATAATAATTTGCTAAATTTTAATATTAGTAAAAACAGTATTTCCCAAAGAATCTGACTTGTGGTGGTGACCGACCACACCAGCAGGAGAAGTGATTAATCTGAGTTTATCAAACATTTGTGCCAAAGATATTCAGTATAAATAGAAGAGATACATGTAGTGTACCGTGGACCTTAAGAAGAAGACGAGAAGAACACATAATATTGATTGTTTTGACACCTGGGAAAACCTTTGACCCTGTTTTCAGTGTTTGGAAATAGATTACAGAGTAACCCAGTCCACTCATAAGGCTTCCTACCTGTGGGACTAAATGTCATTCTCAGCTCTGATTGGCTGCTGGTGATGACAGGACTGGTGCAGTGGGTGGGGCTTTGGGAGTGTCCTGGCTGACTGTCCATGCTGGACATCTTGCACAAACCGGTACGCAATGTGGCTGTCTGAGCAGGAGGAGAAGATTTCAATTCATCAAGTATATGCTGACGAAAACCCACACTCCTTTCAGTGTGATCAGGAAACGTCACTTTGGTTGTTCTGTTACCTTTGAGGGTTTGAACTGCAGTGGAATTTTGGAGTCAAAGCTTTTCAGGGTTTCTTCTCTACCAACAGAGTTTCTGTGTTCTGTGTTGTCATCACTTCTGTTGCTGTTGATGGTGGAGTCAGCATACGAGCCTGCACACAGCAAAGACTGAGTCATGAAAACACAACAGCTTCAGCACACACTGACTCTACCCAAGTCGACAGAGACACTGAGGTGAAGATTACCTGTGCTTGTAGCTGGTGAAGAACCACTTCTGCTGGCTGAAGGCTGGTGAGGGAAGTTAAGTGGTTCATCAAAACCTGGGAAATACTAGAAGATCCAAACACAGCATCCAAAAGCTCGTTACACTTTGACCTGATTCATAGAACTTTAACAGAAGGGAAAAAGTAAAAATGTATTGTTCTCATGGTATTAACATGCTACATTAAAGGAACAGTTCAACTTATTCTTTGTAAGCAAATCAAGCTTAAACTCTGTTTAATAAAGGACGTTTAAATAACTAACTTTCCACGGAGATGTATCCCTCCAGACCAGGGATATCAATATACAATTCATTAATTTCCATTAATAATTTGATTAAAATATAGTATACAGTGCCCAGCATAAATGAGCACACCCCAACAGATGTGTCAGAAAACCTTTAAGCTTCCTATGAAAATCAGTGGGTCAGTAATTGCAAGCAAGATTTGTTAATTTGCTTACACATAAATGTAAATATCCTAATAAGTTAATTCCATGACCATGACCATGTTGCAAAAATGAAAACACCCCATTAAAAGGCTTAGAATAAATAAAAAATTTTCCTATTTATTTATTATTATATTTTAGACAATCAAATTAGATTTAACAAAAAAATAACCACAGGTGAGTAAACTAGTTCATTAAACAGGTATTTTGACTCTAAAAGGGCATTACGTAACAAAGAAACCCATTACCTCTCAAAGGGGGTGTACTCATTTATGCTTAGCACTGTATATAGAAATGGTATATACAGAGAATGAGGATATAGTGTCTTTTGCTGCAGGTGTCTGCAGACCACCTACATAAATGATAAAACAAATATACTTTCTTGTCTGGAAGTTGAGTCATGGCAACTGGACTTCTCTCGTTAGGTCAAAACATTTTGCTATTCATCCAAGTAGCTTCTGACCATAAATTCATCCTCCAGGTTTTACTTTACCACTGCCCTGAATTTAAAAAATTCGACATTTTTAACCAGCCTATTAAGGGTGGCGGTAACATGAAACTAACCTGGAGGATCAATTTGTGGTCACTAACCAATTTCACTCAGTCCAGTTGCCATGACGTAACTCCCAGACAACTTTACCTGGATGACACAGACAAATGTACTTCCTTGTTATCCAGTGAATAAGCATAGCTTTTGGGTCTCACCAATTATGTTCATGAAAACTGCAGTGTAAATTTATTTATGTGCCAGCTGTCTGGTTAATGCACTGTGAAAAGCTGATCTAGACATGACCCCTTCTACCTTCATGAGCTGGCTCATGGTGTTCTTGACCTCTTCCATAGATGGTCTCTGGCTGGGCTCTTTGTCCCAGCAGCGCGTCATCAGAGTCTCTATGGGTTCTGGGAGGTCTCTGATCAGAGGAGGACGTGTACCTAGATTACAGAAACATCCAGTCATTTGGGGCCTGAACTGTGGAAAGGATTGTGTTAATAATAAGAACACATTGCAGTAACCTGTAAATATGAGAGATTTTCTCTACGTTACAAATTTAAATAAAATAATATAAATTATATCTAATAGCACAAACGTCACTGTATTTTCCAAACTGATTATGTAATTTAAACTTTCAAAGTGTAGGTTGGAAAAACTAAGTGAACCCTCGGGCAATGTGGAGTCTCATTAATAAGTGGGGGTCAGAGCTACTTACTTTTAAAAAGTGATTAAAGGTCTCATCTATCAAGGTTCAGAGTTGAGTATAATGTCAAGTTGTTTGACATTATATGTGAGGAAATGAATGAACAACTTGATCAAGATCAGGTGGCCTGGTGGCCCTCCTCGACACCCAGCCCACCCCCCATACCAGGTGTGTGCCTGAGCGAGACATGTTGTAACATGTAAAAATGTAAACCAATGACAATAAAGCTGATTCTTGTAAAAAAAATAATAAAAATTAGATACTGCATAGGATAATGTCAGGAGGGCTGTCCACACAGCAACATAAATCTACTACAGAACCATGATTTTCATGAATCAACATTAACCTTTAGCTCCAGCCACAGATTCTTTAAAGAATTTAAATCTGGGCTCTGAGAGGACCACCGCAGGACCATGATTGTAGTTTTCTTCAGAGTTTTGGACCAACTTGCATGTATGTTTTGGATCCACATCTACATCCATCCATCATCAGCTGCTTATCCAGGGTCGGGTAGCAGTGGCAGCAGGCTCAAAGGCAAGCAGGCTCACTGCCCAGGCCAGACGCAATGTAGAAGACCTCCAGCAGGTGGGGAGGAGATGTGTAATAAGATGAAATGTAATAATCATCATGATGTTATCCGTCATAAACAATTTTCTTTCTTCATTAATTCCAGTGACATGAAGAATTTTCCCTGTGACTGAAGTAGCAAGGCAGCCCCACAGCATTATGGTCCCACCACGTTAAACGGTGGGAACAGCTGAAGATGTCTCACTTCTTTCTCAAAAGCAGCATTTATGTCCCCGACAGCTCAAGTTTGGTGTTATCAGACTAAAGCACAGACTTCCAGTACTCATCTCATTGTTTCAAACATTCATGAGAAAACTTTAGTTGGCTTCAACGCGCCACTGTGTGAGCGGTAAGATTTTTGGATGATGACCTTGCCCACCATGAGAAAAATTCTGCACAACAGTACCCCTTCAAACATCAAGTCCAGAAGAGGACAAAACTGAGAATTCTTATTGATATCTCTGACCATTTTTGTTTTTATTTAGGAATCTTGCACTTTTGACCACACTAACAGAATTTGTCTCCTTGTGCTTTGCAATGATACAACATACACTGTTCTAGACAATGAAATGCTTGAAAATGGCAGTACAGCGTTCCACCTTGGATGAGTATACACTATCTTCTTTCTGTGTTCCAGACTGATTCTTTACTTTTTAGAATGATGAAATGATAATGTGACTACATTATCATTTCATCATTCTAAAAAGTGTCAGTCAAGTGTGCCACCAACCCTGTTCTTAAGTAAACTTCAATGCGGTTTGATTGGTCAGGTGTGTTTCAAGAGCATAAAAGCCCTTGTTATTTTCATTTTTTCATCAGTGAAATATCTTAATCAAACTTAGTAGAAATTTTGTCTTTGTTCTTTTGGAAGCAAGTAAACTAGAAACAATTTTGTTATGTTCATTCCCATGAGACATTTTAGTTTGATTTCATAACAATTTAGGGTTTAACTGAAGCAGTACACTAACAGTGTTAAACTCACAACTGACTATTTAAGAAAGGATCTACAATATGTCACAAAAGTGACATATTTGTAAATATTTTTTTCTTTTCATGGGACAACACTGACAATATGACATTTTGATACACTGATACAATATAAAGTAGTCAGTCTACAGCTCATATAACAGTATAAATTTGCTGTCCCCTCGAAATAACTCAAAATACAAACATTAATGTCTAAACCCGCTGGCAACAAAAGAGAGTACACCCCTGTGAAAAATGTCCACATTGTGCCCAATTAGCCATTTTCCATGCCTGGTTTTATGTCACTCTTTATTGTTTAGGTCTCAGGTGTGACTGGAGAACAGGTGTGTTAAATTTGGTGTTATCTAGGGCTGCAACAATACATCGATTAAAATCAATTAATAAAAGCGTTGGATACGAATTTACTAATCGATTCGTTGCGTCGCGCGACACAGAGATATTTGATTATGAAAAGAAAAAAAACTGTAGTTGAGCGCGTAGCGGAGTGAACACAATCGGTCTCACGCAATGACAACATGACAAGTTAGCGTTAGCTCGTTAATAACAGTAGTAAAGCAGGGGTGGTATAGTTTAGGGCTGCAAGGATTAGAAAAAATGATCGAGACATTTTATCTAGAATTGAGGTTTACGTCATATAACTCGCGTTAAACAGCAAGTTCCGTTTGTGTTTCACACGGACTGTTATAATTGACGTGCATTCAACAAAGATGGTTAAGCAGGACAAAGCAGCCCAGTGTTTACATTATAAAACTGAGCTGGCGTACCACAAACATAAACACAAACATGTCCTGTTAAACCGGTGGCCAGGACGATACAGTGGTTTAACAGGACACGTTCCATTCAAAACAGGCCTCGCCATGGTCGACCAAAGAGGTTGAGTTCACATGCTCAGTGTCATATCCCAGAGGTTGTCTCTTGAAAATAGAGGTATAAGTGCTGCCAGCATTGCAGCCTGTCAGTGCTCAGACCATACACGGCACACTGCAGCAAATTGTCATCCCAGAAGGAAGCCTCTTCTAAAGATAATGCACAAGTCAGCTCAAAACAGTTTGCTGAAGACAAGCAGACTAAGGACATGGATTATTGGAACCATGTCCTGTGGTCTGACGAGACCAAGAGGAACTTATTTGGTTCAGATGGTGTGAAGCATGGCGGCAACCAGGTGAGAAGTACAAAGACAAGTGTGTCTTGCCTAGAGTCATGCATGGTGGTGGGAATGTCATGGTTTGGGGCTGCATGAGTGCTGCCGGCAATGGAAAGATACAGTACATTGAGGGAACCATGAATGCCAACATGTACTATGACATACTGAAGCAGAGCATGATCCCCTCCCTTCGGAAACTGGACCGCAGGGCAGTATTAAAACATGATAACGACCCCAAACACACTTCCAAGATGACAACTGCCTTGCTAAAGAAACTGAGGGTAAAAGTGCTGGACTGGTCAAGCATGTCTCCAGACCTAAACCCTAATTGAGCATCTGTGGGGCATCCTCAAATGAAAGGTGAAAGAGCGCAAAGTCTCTAACATCCACCAGCTTCGTGATGTCGTAATGGAGGAGTGGAAGAGGATCCCAGTGGCAACCTGTGAAACTCTAGTGAACTCCATGCCCAATAGTCCAGCAGTGCTGGAAAATAATGGTGGCCACACAAAATATGGACACTTTGAGCAAACTGTGGACATTTTTCACAGGGGTGTACTCACTTTTGTTGCCAGCAGTTTAGACATTAATGGCTGTGTTTTGAGTTATTCTGAGGGAACAGCAAATTTACACCATTATACAAGCTGTAGACTGACTACTTTACATTGTATGTGTCTTATCGTTAGTGTAGTCAAATGAAAAGATATAATAAAATATTTTCAAAAATGTGAGGGGTGTACTCACTTTTGTGACATACTGTATATCAGTATACAGTATGCTGATCAGAACCAGATCAGCTTTCAAATTTCACACTTTTTTCTTCCTTGTCAAACTTGCTGCCTACATTACCTACCATTTAGTACACCTTTGAACACACAGTTTAGTCAGAGGTCCGGGTGTTTTATGCTGCTATTCTAGTGTATCCTAGAAGCTCTAACCTTAACAAGCCACTACACACTAGAATTGTTTGTGGCTGTTAAACAGGTGATTGTTCATGTTTGATGTGTTCTCACTTGGGGAAATTGTCTTTTTGATGTCGGTGAGGGGTGTGCAACAGGCAGCGCGTGATACATTAAGAGTTCACTTGCAGAACTCACAGCAGTTTATTTACAATGCACCCATGCAGAGCTAGTCACATTATTATAAACAATGCGTTATGTTTTTGGCCCCAGTTTCCAGAAGCAGAGAAACATGGTACATCACCAGAAGACAGTTTATCAACTGAAAAGGAAAAACCAACCACTCACTTTGTACTAGGGAGGTGGTATAATAAAGTCACTATATGATCTAGGCTGACAGACACTTGCAATCTCACATACAGGTCCTCTGGGTAATGTCTAGAGAAATTCAGTATTGTCAGCAAATGGAAACTTTTAGCAACAATTTCACATTACACTAATTTAACTTTGTCATCGCTCACTGATCAGCAAAAAAAACAAAACAAAAAAACAAGACTTCACTTACCTCTATGCACAGCCCACATTATACAAAATGCTGATCCACCAATCTCATCAAAGGGTTTCTTGCGTGTGATGACCTCCCACAGGATAATGCCCCAACTGAACACATCACACTTCTCACTGTAGTTGCTACCTGATGAATACACATCAACATTATTATATTTACTGTAAACGGAGTATTCACAGCCAGTAAAATGCAGCCAGAAAGTAACCACAGTAGGTAAAGTTATCAACTAACTTGGTGGATACTGAAACTGGATGTCTTTAGCACTGCAACTTCTACTTATCAAAGAGAACTAAAGAGGACTGTATCCACCTGATACCTGCAGAATACACTGCTGAACCTCACACTGAAAATGGCAATGTAGTAATCAGTCAGTTAAACTTGTCACATATTTTTGAAACACATGGCCCAACAATTTGTGCATTCAGCACAAGAAAAAGTGCCACATCTTTTCTAATTTACCTGTGGTTTGTTTTACTTGCCAGACTACAGCAACTGCTTGTTTCAAGGACATCAATAAAGTATGAATTATTATTATGATTTGGTTGTTTTGGAGGGCAAATGTGACTGTAGCCCCACAGGATGTAAATACAAACATGAACATTAGCAGTTACACTCTCTGTGTCTGTGTGGGTTTTCTCCGTGTACTCCGACTTTTCCCACCCTCCAAAGACATGCATGTTAGGTTAGGTGGAGCCTTCTAAAGTGTCCATAGCTGTGAATGTGGATGGATCCGTTTCTATATGTCAGCTCTGTGATCAGAACTTTTCTAGAAAACCAGAGCAATGAAAAATGCACAAATAAATATGTCCGGAAACTGATCTTGATCCAGTATTATGAATGAATTGGTTTATTTGGTAGCAATTCTAGTGTGATAATATTATTGGTCTTAGCAGTGCACTTTTAAATGAGCTAGCAGCCTACAGTGGCTCTGAGTGCCTGTCAGGCAGCTCCTGACCAGTTTACAGAGTAAAATTAGAGCACGCAATTCAACAGGTTTATTAGGAAGTAAAGGAAACCAGTCACAACAATCACGTTCTGAATGTTATTGACATAATATGAATATCTGAGGATGGACATTGTCGAC
This sequence comes from Ctenopoma multispine, assembly GCA_034779795.1. NCBI lineage: Eukaryota > Metazoa > Chordata > Actinopteri > Anabantiformes > Anabantidae > Ctenopoma > Ctenopoma multispine. The sequence continues at coordinate 18,759,417 of JAUYWH010000004.1, forward strand.
CCCGCAACATCCCGATCTCCGAGGCTGCGCAAGTCGTCCTTAGCTAAAGTCACAGTAATGCCACAGATCTAGGTCACATTTGCCGGGCAAACGTTAAAAATGAGAGTTAAAATATTACTAGAATATGTAATAGATACAGTTTATTCCAGTATATAACGCAATAATGTAAAAAGTTCCAAACAGTGTAGCTGCTAATGTCCACTTTGTGTTTACATCCTGCGGGGCTACGGTCACATTTGCCGGTGTCATGCCAGAAAAGGTACTCCTGCCCATGTGGGGCATATAGGGTATTTTCCCTACCACTTTTACGCCAAAATTTTTTTGTCTACTACATGACCCCTAGGGGGCTCCGTAGAAAACTAAACTAAATGCATTAATTAACTGTAGTAAATTGGCAGCAAAAAACCTGATTGGAACATCCCTAGCCTATATGTTATGGCTTGTTGTTCTAGAGCAGTGGTTCTCAATTATTTTCTGTTGTGCCCCCCATTTGGGGAAAAAAAAATTCACGCCCCCTCCATTGAAATCTGATATAGAACAAGAGAATATTTAATTATTTATTTGATTCTGACGAATCTGATTATCTAATCAAATTAAGAAAATGACATGCACCAATTTAAAACTATTTCAAAGTTCAGTTTATCAACTGTAAACATTAGATGTCCACTTCAACGTCTTATTCTTTTTCTTATATAGTTTTTTAACATTTAACATTTTTAACAATAGTACTGCTATTTTCCTCACTTCCGACAAGTAAATCCAAGCTCTAAGTAGGCTTCGTCATATTTTCTGTTTTTTTTTTACCGTCACATTCTCTACTTGCCTCTTGCTCACTCTGCACACCCACGCGCGTGTGTGGGTGGTTGGTTGGGTGGTCGGTCTACTTCTGCTGGGTTAAACAGGCAGCCTGTTGTTAGTTTGACCGCTGCTGCCACCTAGCGACTGGGGATGGTTTAGCGTTACAGCGTGAAAAAAAAAAATTGCTATAAATTATGGATTCTCATGCGTCTCATGCGTCTCATGCGTCTCGTGCCTCCCTTGACCACCCCTCGCGCCCCCCCACTAATTGAGAGACACTGGTCTAGAGGTATGATTCTCGCTTAGGGTGTGAAAGGTCCCACGCTCAAATCGCGGATGAGCCCTTTACTGAAGCATACACAGTCTCTTTGAGGACATAATTTTTTTTATTCTTATTATGTATGTAGGTGTGGGCAGCAAAGAAATAAATGTCATTGTACGGGGAAACGTGTGTCTTTACTGTGCACAATAAACAATAAACCCTTTGAATCTTGAACATTATTTATTTAGGCTTAATTTCTCTTAAATGGATAATGGCACAAAGAAAAAACTATATGTTTTGTTCATCTGTTGTATTTTCTACTATGATTGGATAATTCTGATTATGTTTTTACACAAAAAACAGAGCAGAGTATCAACTTTGGAACATGACTGTAAAAATCTCACCATCATCAGCTCTCAGCTAGAGTTCCAGAATTTGTGCATGTAGTGCTTGTGGCTTACCTTCAAACACCTCTGGTGCCATCCAAGCTGCACTGCCTTTATTGTTGGTCATGTAAGTTTGAATATCACAAGCTGTACCAAAGTCACATATCTTCAGCACAGTACCACGAGCCACAAGGAGCAGACTGAAAGCACAGCAGGAGTCACACATAATTAGAAATCATTTGACTTTTAAAGCTTTTTGTGATGCATCACAGTCAGTGCTCAATAAATACATGTACTTGTGGTATCATGTGACAATTTCAGAGAGGTCTTAACTGTTACACATTCAATATGATCACAAAGAGTCTTACTTTGGTGGCTTGAGATCTCGATGAATTAAAGCTTTTGGCTTAATAGCATGCAGATAGGCAACTCCTTGGGCACACTGCAAGCACCAGCTCATGGCATGAGATGCTGTGTAGTACGCCTGTGGGTCTGCACTGTGCAACACTAGACAAGAAGGGAGTGATGCAAAGAATGAGTCAACACTGCATGAACATACATGAGAAATTATCATTTTACTGTGCTTATGAACACATGTAATATAGTTATGGTGTATATAAACCATATCAGTAATAATCATCCATTGTATGGATGGTTATTACTGATATGCTTTACCCATATTTGAACAAAACTCTGCTGCTGAAGTGTGAAACTTACAATTATATAAAGATCCACATTCAGCATACTCCATAACCAGACACACCTGAGAACACAAATCATGTTACCAACAATCAAATCATTATAGTGATTGTGATTATACATTATAGTGATATCTCATCTTTAACTTCCTCCAAACACACGCAAGATTAGTGTCCACCCACCTGCAACTATTTAAGGTGTTCATACTAAAAATATTTGTCTTTGTAAGGCACTCAAAATGTGTTCTCCCAGTCAGCTTTGAGACCTTGATATTTCCATGTAAATAAATATATTATCATGTAGATTATAAAAGGAACTGTTTTATTTTACAATCAGATAAACATGTTGCATATCCACTAGCTTTACTTCCTCTTTTTGTTCCTTTTTTCCACCTGAAAGGCTCAAACAGGATTTATATAATCTTCTTCTATAATCTTAAAAATATATTTCTGAAATAACATTATTCTCTCAGAAATTATTTTAGTAGTGTCTTTCCAGTCAACTCATGACTGCATTAGATTAAGAATGGTGGTTTTAGCTGTGCTAAAGCTTTGAATGTTTACCCACATTACTGCAACTATAATTTTGTTTCTACTTTCTTTGCAGGTAAGTTAACAGGCTGATACTTATATTTACTGTAAAACAGAAACTGCTGGCCCTTGTTGACTATACAAGCAATCACAGAATCTGACATATCACACTGGTGCAAACTGGTAGAAATTAAACTGAGTGTTATAACTTTTAAATATAGTTTAAGAAGCTGTATAGATTGTTTAGTGTGTTAATATTTCACACATAAACACTACTGTATATTGGAAAAGCACAGATTCTTCAAATTATATGTCACATATTCACAATGAGACTGTTACATATAAACCACCTCTTCTTTCAACAGCCACTACAAATAATTGGAATTTCACTCTGTTTCACACTGTCTGAAGCATCAGTGCCACTAACAGTTCTAACCTTGTTGTCTGATGGTGTCGTCGAGGGACAGGCTTTATAACAAAGAATGAATTTATTGTAGAATATTCATCAATCTTAAAATTTCAAATCAGTTCTAAATCAGGACGGGTTTGGGATGGAAATAACTCTTGGCTAAATCTCTGGTGATGAGCTGTGAAATTCATTTAGAAGTGGTTTGTCCTTGGCCATAAACATCACTAAAGAAAGGCACTGACCTGTTTTACAGTGCATTAGCTAGTGTAGTAGTGTCAAAGTGTTAAGTTTTGCATACGTACCGGATCCTCACAGGACCCATAAAGCTTAACAATGTTGGGGTGATTTACCCGGGAGAGCTGGCGGAGCTGTGAACAGATAAAAAGACAGCAAAGAGAGAAAAGTAAACCATAAAAATACTATAAATTCATATGCTCATTTTTACACAGATATGTAAAAAAGCTTGGAATGGCCCAATACACACAAAGATAGTAAGAGGAAAGTTTTGCTGCATTCACAAATGTATTTTGTTTACTCTTGAAAAAGAAAAAAAAATCTCTGAGGTTGACATGTCACTAACCTTTAAATCCATCACCCAAACATATTATGACCTATGTTGGGAATTGGAAACAAGGAACAAAAAAGATCCTCTTAGGCCATGACTGTCATTAAAAAGATAATAAAAACCGGAGGGTCTGACATGTTTAAAATTTGGTTCTCACTGCATAAGAACACCAGAACAGTCTGCACAAGTGGATACTGAGCAGGCCGTCCACACATGAGCCAAGGTGTGACATTAGCTGCAGCTTTCATGCTGCACAGAGCACAACAACAACTGTACCTCCACAAGGAAAGCGTTGCGTTCATTTTCACTCTCAATGGTCTTGATTGCTACATCCTTTCCTTTCCACACAGCCTTGAAGACAACTCCAAACGTCCCTCTGCCCACAGCCTGCACAAAGACAACACAACAGTACAGTACTCAGAGAACTACAGAAGTAAGGGGAAAGTTCATTATGTGGACCCTGACCATGGTAAATTACATATCCTCAAAATCAAGAGAATAACAGGCTATGCTTACTTGGTTCGTAGAGTCATACATTGTGTTTTCTCTATGGAGAACGTTTTACTCGTAACTTTAGGTTTTATATAATAATTTTACGACTTCTCTGCACTTTTAAAATCAGGGCCTGTCTCTGGTTGTTTAAAAGCCTTTAGGGCTTTTCAGCAGGACAGGGCTTGTTCAGGCCTTAGTGTATTAAACTCGCACTTTTTCCTCATCAAACGACAGACGGGGATCAGAATGCAGGATGCCGTTTCCCAGCCTGACTGCCTCTTATATCAGCTTTGCTGGGGGGAAGAAAGAAAACGTAGCTGCACGTAGACTCCTAACTAATGACACTAGCCAGAACATTTCCCTCAAAGCTAACATCAAAGCTTCTCCTGCTCAATAAGTTTAACAGTTACCGCTTCAACTTGAATGTCTTCGCGCTGAATGTCTTCGAACAGACAGCCAGCTGGAGTATCTACCATCGCAGCAGAGCGGAGACACTCCTCAACGCAAGCCGACGATGCTGGAGATAAGAGCCGAAGCTTAAGCTGCGGTTACCGGGGCGAGTGACAGGCTCCCGCTGCTCGCTCGCTGGCTCCTGCTGAAGGCTCTTCTTCATTTGTTGCTATGAATTCAGGAAGTAGACACCCACAACAGCTCGCGCAGCGTTCTTCTCTAATGATTACACATCAGTGGGCTGTGCGTTCGTGAACGTCCCACCTCACTTATGAAAAATAAGCGAAACACAGCAGTTCCTACGTGTTAAATTTAGGTGGAGGAGGAGCTAAAAGACTATGGAACAGATTAATCATACACTTAATTCATCATATGTTTAATAATAAAGTAAATTACTATCATACAAGCGCTCTGTTGATTCGCGGTCTTGAATGCAGCCTTGTTTTGTTAGTATGCACGAGAGCCTCCACAAGGGGCGAGAGTCGCAGCTGTCTGCGCAGTTGCTGCTTTCTCACACACTGTTAGTATTACACGTTTTAATACGCTTAAAATCTGTGCTGAGTCTACCACAAGGTGATAGAAAAGGACTGTGAAAAGGTTCCTCTGTGAAATTAAACAACCGAACTAGTTTAAATGGCATAAATGTTGCAACTTATAACATTTTTGTCAAACAATTAACATAAACGCCTGATCTATCAAATATGATACATCCAAATACTAATTTGTGGAAAATATTTAAATCTTTATTTTTATATTTTGTCTAAGGGTCCAATAAATACTCAAATAAATATTTAAAAAATAAAATTTAGGATATTATTTGATGGGTCATGCCTTAAAGGGCTCAGTTAAAAGTATGATCAAATGGCAGGTGGCAGGAAGGGAGTATAATTCTTTTAAATAATACACCTGTACTATGTAATCAATACACCTAATCATTTAACCCATATTACACATATAATGTAATATAAACCTGCATCAAACAATAATACTGATCTGCAGTGTGTAAGATTTAGAGGGATTTAGATCTATTAGGAGAAATTGAATAAAGTATTCTAATTCTTGAGCTTTCAGCTCTCCCAAATATGAGTTCCACTCTTTCTTCTTATTATTATTATTGGTGCCTGCTATTGAAATGAATGGAGGGTCGATCGACCACATAGTGACGATTTACAGAGGACATTTCTGATTTGACCCTAACCCTATTCATTTTCAATGGCAGGCACCAATAAATCTATAAACAAAGAAGCCACTTTAGAGGTGAAGAACAATAGGTCCCTCCAATGCTCTCAGAGGTAATTACATTAATAAATTTAGTTTAGTTTAGTGAATTTTTATTTCAAACATTTGCATTCATCATAATTACATATTATCATTTAACCCTCGTGCAGCCGCTCGTCAACTCGCGAGCCACCATCAGGCGTCGCACGCGGGGCAGTAAGGCAGAGCGCATCGCTTGCAGACATATCTGTCACACCTGCGGCACACGGTTTGCGTCTTGGAATC
>JAUYWH010000004.1:18779670-18790816 GCA_034779795.1 Ctenopoma multispine
TTCTTCCGTTAAAGGGAGTTTTTCCTCTCCACTGTTGCCTTACGTGCTTGCTCAAGTGGGACTGTTGGGTTTTCTGCCTTATTTTGTATATATTATATAATGTGTAAGGTCTTAAACCTTACACTGTAAAGTGCCCTGAGATGACTTATGCTGTGAATTGGTGCTATATAAACAAAGTTGAATTGAATTGAATTGAATTAAACACATCAAAAATCAAAGGAAGCAGACCTGGAAGCGAATTCTCTCTGAGGCAAACCTCTGGTAGCACAGCATGGCTTCTAGAGCTTTCTTATGGCCTCCTGGTACCAAACATACTGCACCAAGGATCTCTAGCACTGCAACCTTAGAAGAGACAACAATTGTCAGTTACACATACACAGGAGAAAAATGTCATCATCATGTAGTGGGATTGTAAACGTATGCCGCTATGTGATTTATAGTGTGCTCGTCAGGGAAGTGCACACCTGCCTCAGTCGTCTCTATCATCAGCTGTAATTCTGGTTTTCTGCTGTCAAATGTCTTTATTCCTAAACAAAACCCAACAGCTGGTGCATTGAAAGAGTTCAGTGAGACTGTGTCAAGCAAACATCCATGTGTAAAGTATGTCCTGTTAGGAAAGACTATTTTAGTTTGAGTTCTTTTTTACTCCACCAATATGTGGATATCTTTGATGAAACGTAAAGCTACCATGCAGAGTTTGTGACTACAAGGACTACAGACCATTAAAGAAAGATCCATGTTCTGCACTTTTACACTCTTTTACATCACACAAATTTTCTGCAGTTCTCTTTTTGCTTTGAATCTCTTTTTGGTGATTTTGCATCTCTCTGTAGTCAGCACTTAAAATTAAATTTAGATACTTTTTTATCTAATCTATTTTTTTATATCTTGATGGTTCACATTTATGTTTGTCAGTAACATGTATCCAGCTCTGCTGTGGTGAACGTGCAGATTTTACTGAACTACAGTTAAACTCAAAAGTATTCACTAGAGAGTGAAGATTTTACTGAACTACAGTTAAACTCAAAAGTATTCACTAGAGAGTCCTTTAAGTTTTCCCAAGTTTTCATTTAAAACAAAATGCAACTTTTAATAACAACTGTAGTCACAGCCCCCTAAATAGTTTTATTCCTCATAAGAAAACACATTAATAAATCAAGTGTTGTCTCAAGCAGAGCTGATGCAGCTAGTCAAGGATTTTATTAGATTTCAAACCACGCATGCTTAAGAAAGAACATATCAATACCTGAACTAACCAGGGGTTTGTTGAGTGTTTATGCATATTTCTAACATGCACTGTTTGACTGCATGTTAGAAATATAAAAAAGTCAAAGGAATTGTCTCTTCTCAAAGTTAAGAGAAGAGATCATTGCATCATCGTCTTTGACAAACAAGGAAAAAGATAGTGAACACAGTGAAGGCACTGAATGTTCCTAGACATAACATGGAATATGGCAGAAAAAGAAAATTATTAAGGGCTGCAACCAGATTTCTGAAGAGGCAGGTGGAAAAAAAACCTTGAGTGACCACTTAGGAAATGCAGCAAGACTTGGTGGCAACAAGCACTGATGTTTAAGTTTGTACAGGAAGACACATACTAAACACTGAAGGTTTCCACAGCACAACTCCAAGACATTTACCACTACTGACCCTAAAGCACAACACAATTGGCTGCAATGTTATCGTAATCATCACATTTTGAGATTCTGTTTTGTGAAGTGATGAAACAAAACCAGAACTTTTCAGGCCTATGGATCATCAGCATGTTTGGAGGAAGAAAAATTAACACACTGAAAAGATCACCCTGCCTACAATGAGGTCTGGTGGTGGCTTGGTGATGCATTAAAGTGGATTCTTTCTAGTATCAGAAGGAGAACATCATGATGTCAGTTCTCCACCTATGTACCTTGGTTTTGATGTTCTCAGTGGTGAGACTTTGTGCTATTATATTGATGCTCTCACTGTGTCCCAGGACATGAGCTCTACCCTGAGAGTTGTTCATCAGGGCTTTGATGCAGCCGATCAGTGAGGTGTGGATCTGAGACTCTGTGGTCTCGTAGTCCATCGTCTTGAGAAAATTGAGTATACAAGATAGGCCATCCAGCTCAATGAACCGTGTCACAAAGCTGAGGGAGATCAATCACATGAAGAGGTTAGAGTCACTGCAGCAACGGGGAACATGAAATTAACGTGTGTTACAGTAGGAATAGTACCTCATTGGCTGTGTCCTCAGTGCTGTTTTCAAATCATCTACAATCTTATGTCTCCCCTGCTCTTCCTCACCCTCCGGGGCCAGCACAGTCTTTCTCTAAAGAAAAGGTGGTTAACGAAAAGAACAACTTTGCATCATAAAACAGAATGTCTCTTTGTGTAAAACTTTTCTCATGAGGTTATGTGTGTGCTCATTTTGATTGATAAGGAGGATAATTGGTCATTTTTTGTTTCAGTGTTTATCTGTGAATTAAGTGGAAACAAACTACAGACTCACAGCAGCTATGGACCTGATTTGGTCAATATAATACTCTGGTAAACTGCTTGCTCCTTTATTCTTCTCTGCTTCCTGAAACACAGACACACAAACACACACACTGACAATGTGTCATCTGTTTCTTATTAAAGAATAGATTCCCATTTTCACAACATGTCCTGATTATACTATGAAGACAAGAAGAGAACTCTTCTCAAAGCCTTTTCAATGGAAGGGATAAGGGTCAAAAATTTGTAAATGTGTTTCTAAGGTTTAACTGAGACTAAAGCATTCTAAGTTTACATATAGAGGTCATATTCAAGATTCAAAAAATTTGCTTTTTGTGCTCTGATATTACATATATTACATATATACGTACTGGCCCACTGTTTTTGGCATGCATCACTCTCTGACACAGATTTTCTCACACAGTGATTTGTCTAGTAGAAAGTTTTTTTCTGCTGAGAAGTTAGCTTAACTTTTTCCGCAGCTGAAAACATAAAACAACACTGGAAACAGTTACAGGCCAGCAACACACTCTGAGCAATGTTTTTATCTGTTCACAACAGTTCATAGACAACTGATTTTACAACCTGTCCTGAAGAATCAGAAGTGGGACCAGTAATTTTAAGTATGTACCTAAGATGTTGTTTTGTATCAGTTATTTTATGACATGGCTTAAGAATTACATTATAATGTCGCCCCCTGACCTGTGTGACACAGGATCCAAAATGTACCATCCTAAAGCTACAAAAATGATATAGCAAATGTATAGTTGTGCTCCAGTCCAACTTATTCTAGGAAGGAGAGTGTTGTGCAAGTTAACACAAAGGCACTGTTATTTTACATCATAATAAATTACTTACAACTCTCATGTATACAATTTGTTCTGTGTCACACAGTAACAGTAATGCTGTTAGCTAGATACTGAATGTCACTTCAGCCAGTAGGCTTGTAAACTATTTACATATGGTTCAGCCTGTGTTTTCATGTGGACATCTGTCTTTACAGTTTATTGAGGCGGTATACGGCCTGCAGAAAAATGATGGTAGTTCAGCTCCCTCAAAGTTTTCCACAATGCCAATTAGAGCAGAATGGGAGGGGACTCAAGTAAGTTGGTGTGAGCTGGTAGCTGAATGGTTAAGGCTCATGCCAAGTAACTGCAGCATCATGAGTTCAAATCTGACTCAGCACTTTCACTGCATGTTACAGCCCTCTTTCTCTCCCCTCACGTTTCTCGCCATGTTAAGCATAACATGCCCATATTAGCTGTCTTTAGTATTACAATCCTTTTTTGTGTGTTGTGTTGCAGTGGAAGAAAACAGACAAAAATTAAGAAGGTCTGTGTAGATTAAGTCTTATATGGTCTTTAGATCAACATTTTAATATGAGGGAGGGAGGACTGTGGGTTTCTGCCTCTTCCACTTACACAGGAAGCATGTTTTTCAGTAATCACTGAAAGGCCTGTTTGAACAGGATGTGTGTGTGAATGTGAATCTGTCCCTTAACTTATATTATAAACCCACATAGAGAAAACCAGAACATGCAGAAGTTCCAAATATAAATATGAGAAAAACACTGTCTAAGAGCTCACTGTAAACATTAGCGAGTGTAAAATAAGTTCCAGTTCCTTACCATCTTTTTACCACAGTAGATCTGCCATTTTTTCTCTGCAGGCAAAGCAAACATGGCAGCTCTGTTGTCATCTGTGAGGTCCAGCTCATCCTGGGATACAAGGAAGCACAAACCACAGAAGGGGGAGGGGGGGGGTCATTTATCAACCATGAGTTTTCAAAGGTAGACAGAAACACTTAGTGTTTATGTGTTCTTGCTCTCACCACCAGCTCAATGAACATAGACTCCATCTCTTGAGGGGGGGGCATGGGCAGGGTGGGCTCCAGCACAGCCACCGTATTGACATTATCATGGCAGTGGGTGATCGGTGGTTGGTCACTTTCTTTGAAGCAGCAGGAAAATACGGAGGACTGGCCACGCCCCTGGAGCTTCATCTCCTGCGTTGCCATGGTTACAGCAGAAACCAGAAGATGGCTGGCAATGAAAAGTGGTTAATTATTACCTGCTACTGATGTTGATGCAGCAATTCCTGTATTTAGAGACTGCCAACATGAGATCAATCACATTTTGAATATGTTAGGAGAAGACCAGAACAAAATTTATTTATTTATTTATTTTTTCATTTACAGTGATGCTAGTTTGTGGACTGCATTTTCTCTGTGCATAAATATGATAGAAAACATGATTACATTCTCAGGTAGGTTCTACCTGAAAATGTAATCCCACATTTCATGCGGCTCGTGAGAGTTTATAAATAATTTTTTTTATATATTCTTTTTCTTTCGGACTGCCGCTCTATTTCCAATGTACCATATAAACACAATAAGCAACTATATTGTTACATTTTAACCACAAAATCTCTCTTTATATATTTAAAATATGCCGCAGTTATCATGATTGATGAGAACTGGATGTGGGAGAGGGACAAGCGCGTAATCTCTGTCCCAAACAATACATATCAACTCTGTCAATAACGTTTCATTGTTTGTCTTTAAACGCTAAAAGAAAAAACAAATGTTCTCGTCTCAGTGTTAAACTGGATACAAAACGTCCTGATTGTTCACTGAACTCTTCGTGAAGCTTCATCGTGGTCATCGCATGTTAACAGCCGTGCGTGCAGGTCACAAGTTGCCAGAGTATTTGACTGTACGCATCAGGCGTCATGAACAATTAATCACAGGTCTTCTCCACAGGTAAACGTCTTTATAAATTACAGCGTGATATGTGAAAGTTGTGTTTACTGCACCGGAGCAAAACTAGAGCAGGATACAGGGCGACGCATCCTCGTTAAATAAAGCCAATCGGTGCTCTATCCAGCGTCTGTGCGCTCTCACAGTTCTGGCACTGCAGCACGCACAGTCTGTGACGCACGGTCATCAGAGATCGACACAAAGATTTGCAAAGAAAAAATTACCAGTTCATTATTTTTTTAAAAGATCTGCTCACATGTGAGGACACGGGATGCAGCAGATTTCTTCCCCTGCCAAAGTGCTGATCTGTGCCATTTCCTACTTTGCTCGCGTCAGCCACTACAAATAGTCACAATTACAAGTGGCCCTTTGACATCAACCATTCATTGCAATGAAATTGAGTTTGACACCCCTGCAATAGAGGGAATATACGTACTACCTGTGGTACGCATACCATAGTTTAAGAACCACTGACATAATCTATTATATATAATTATTATTAAACAGGTCCTTGTAGGCTAATGTTAAATAGACTGCATTTATATAATATAATATAACACTTTCCTATCTTACCTGACATAATGCTTTACACAATTTACAACTGGCCTCTCATCCACCCGCACACATTCACACACACTCACACAGCATCTTGAAACCCCTGACCTTGTGATTATTGGATGGCCTGCCCTACCTCCTGCTCCTCAGCTGCTCTGTGTGATGAATCCTTACTGTCACATATGCTCTCATGCTAAATAGTTCCTGTGTCTTGAACACCAGCACATAAAATGTATCGATCAACATCAATTGACTGACCAAATACACACCCTAGAAGTAACACAAGCACACTAACACAGTCACACAGATTCAGTGCAGCGAAATAAACTTGATCAAAGAACATGTTTTTCTACATACATTTTCTCCAGTAACACACTAATTACAACACATTATGGTACATTTCTTTCGTTTCTATGAAGCTCCTCTCCTGTGGAACCAGCTGTTTTCTGCTTCTGACACTGATGTGTCTGGTGTATACAGGGCGTGCTGATTAAAGATCCTCCCCAGTCAGTGAGTAATAAGTAGCACCAATGTCAACAGTACAGAACCTGTTAGTGATGAGGCCAGACTGGGTTGACAGGTGGTTCAGGAGCGACTATTGTGTTAAGCATGCTGACTTGTCAGACAGGTGTCCAGAGGCGCACCCAGAGCACCAAGAGGTTGTATTGTTACAGTCAAGCTCAGTGAGAAAATATACTCAACAAGATTCAGGTGTATCCAGGTGTCTGAGTTTTGAACAGTCTCAAAAGAAAATGAAAGTCTTGCAGGATGGACCGACAGTGTAAAGTTTTAGCTTGTTTAGCTTGCTGCAGTTACAGTTAGAGTCAGAATTGCTATTACTGTATGAACACATTACTGTTTACACTACAGTATTAGGTCACATGTATCCTAGACTGCCTAGGCAACTAGTTTGAGGGATCTGATCAAAATCAGTTCTAGTAATGTAGTTCTATATTAAATAACAATTTATCTAATATCTAGTTATTTAGAATTCCGGATGGGTCCCTCAAAAAAGGTTCCACATAAAATGGTTGTCCGATGGGATATGAAGGGCAGGATTTAGTCTTTATTTCATGTGAACAGAGCTGATGATGAAGAGTAATTTTCACTGAAACATTATTTGGAATGAAGCAGGATGCAAATAGTAAGATTTATCAGAGTGGCCCTGAAGAGGGGTATCAGGCCATGCCATCATCAAATCTATGGGGCCCCATAATAAGCAAGTCGTAACTTAACCTAAAAAACACATTCAGTTATTTGACTGGCACCAGCTCACCCTGTGACTAAAAGAGTCACATCAAAATCAGAAACAGACCTAAGCCGCTTTCTTCCATTAAATTACAGTCTTGCTAATATTTACCATTATACTGACAAGAAAAAATATATACCAATAATATACCTGTTGAGTAAAGCATTTGTATTACCAACAAGTCCAAATCAGAGTTTACCTCTAACCCTTTCAGCCTCAAATGAACTTTAGTAACAGGAAAAATCAAATTTTTGGGGAAAAGTATCATATGGGGTAGTACAACAGAATCCTGACTTGTTCTTGAAAGAGACCTTCACATGCAATTCTGGGATGTTACGGAATTGCAATTGGGCCCGTGCGTGACACTGACGACTGAATATGATATGAACACAACTTTATTTGTATACCACTTTTCAAAACAATGTAACAACTTTACAGTGGCAGAATAACAACAAAAACAACATGGTATAGATGTTGCAAATCAGCAACGCCTGCCTCGAGAGGGCTAAGAGCAGACTCTAAGTTGTTGCTGCTACACACTTCAGCTCTTGATTTTTCCCCCAGGTGTATTGGCCTGGATGCAGGCTTGTTTTTCACCCTCAAAGCTACACTTATACATAAAGGATACGTGGGGTCCTTGTCTATCCTGAGCAACACCTCAGGGCCTGAATCAGCTGTGTACAAAGGACACTCATTTATGGACCAAAATGTACAAATACTGGATAGAGAAGACAGGTGGTTTGAGAGAGGAGTGAGGGAAGCTTTGCATGTGCAAATACACAACCCCTCACTCAATAGAGGTGGAGGCCTCAGACACAACCTAGCTTCAACCTATCATGCTGCCCTTTCATCCATCCTAGGAAAATCAGGCCAGTAAAATCAGTGTTTGCTCAGATGGGATTGTTGGGCTTGCTCTCTGTATAATTATATATTCTTATCTGACTGTAAAATGCCTTGAGATGATTCTTTCGTGATTTGGGACTATATAAATAGACTGAATTGAACTGAACTGAACTGAATTGGATTGGATTGGATTGGATTGGATTGGATTGGACTGGATTGGATTGGACGCTTTCATTAGTGCCTAAACACTAAAGGGTGAAAGGGTGTTTTCTCTAGCCCCTCTCCTACACAGAGGTCAAACATCAGCTACAGCAACACGCCTGCAAACACCGTTCAGTCACCAAATGATTGCCAGAGCAGCATGAGTGCATGTTGTTGATGTGGCTGCTAACCACATGTCCTCAACAAGCAGAAAAACACAACTCTTCCTGTAAATAGTAATTATGTGTCCTAATAAATAATTTTAAAAGATTTCATGTAATTTATATCACCACGCACAAGTACAGAGACATTCTGCTGTGCTAAATGCTACTACTGAAAACCTGATAAGCAACACAAACCAGGTCTTAAAGTATGACACTGCTCTTATTCTCATTGTCCAGGAGTTCCCACAAAAAACCTGATCCAACAAAATGGATGGAAACAGACTTTCTTTTTCTAAGCTTAAATCTTTAGAATTGCATCTTGATTACAGATAAACAACAGCATGCTGTGGTAATGAAAGAATGTGTATACAATGTACAATAATATCTCAAATACTCAGTAGGATTAGTTCATGGTGGTTTGGCTCTGCACAGTCTGGGTCCTAATGGACATTTTATAGCTCAGGCAAGTGTTGATAAGTCTAACAAACTGAACCAGCAGTAAATAAACTTATTTGTAGTTAGATCTCTTGAGAATACTTCTTACTATGAGGTTGTAGGCACTGCTCAAAGTTAGATTATTAGATTTTATTTATTTTGCAGCTGAAAGCAGATAAGTTAAATAATGTTCCTGCTAAAAAAATCAGTTATTTCTGCACACTCAATGTCAGCAGACTGCAAGATATTTTGCAATAGTTGCTATGACATATTGCTCAGTTTGTGACACTGCTGCTAATTTGGCCACTTGAATGTCAGTATAGACTGTCTAAGGTAGTGTGTGAAGGCTTGACCCAAATCTACCCCTAGCTTACAGTGTTAGTTTAAATAGAGCACAAAGGAAAGGTGCAGGATAGTTATGTTATATGTCATTTTTAACATCACAGTCAATAATTGCTTAATCTACTCCAAGCCTCCAACTTTGGGAGCCAAACAATCAACAGCAGATGCAATCAACAACTCTCTCAGAGGGCTGCTCTACCTGTGGCTCCTAGAGTTTCCAAATCACTTCCACTCCCTTGATGCACTGAGCCCCTCTCCTCTCTCTGTGCATTTATATGCCACCAAGGAGGATTTGTTGGATTGTCTATATAACTCTGTATACTTGTAGGTAATTATTTCCA
Organism: Ctenopoma multispine; assembly: GCA_034779795.1. NCBI lineage: Eukaryota > Metazoa > Chordata > Actinopteri > Anabantiformes > Anabantidae > Ctenopoma > Ctenopoma multispine. The sequence goes on from JAUYWH010000004.1 coordinate 18,789,033, forward strand.
GTAAGGTCTTGTACTTTAAACTGTAACGTTCTTTGAGATATTTTTGTTGTGATTTGGTACTATAGAAATAAACTAAATTAAAATATAAAGATTAGATTTCTCTCAGCTCAGTTCAGTAATCAGCTTATTTTCTTGACTGGAGTGCAGAAACTGTTCCATATAGTTAGGAAGCAAAATAAAACTAATGGTTTTAAGGGACTTTAAAGATAAGGCTTCAACAAAAAATCTGATGCCTGTCTGCTAGAGGTATGTAGGCAGTTGTTAAAGTTTTTAGTAGCTGTGAGAGTGACTGTGAAATACCACACCAATAACAATGTAAACATTCTGTGAATTAAGAATATGAGGCTACTAATATCAACTGAAATCATTATGACAAACTGAACTTTACTAGTTTTTTATCTGAGCAATGGTAAGACACTAAACATTGACTTGTTTGTTGTGAGAAATATTTAAAATATCGCTTTCACTTTTTTTCTTTATTCTTTGTCTTACAGCTTTTGATAATGTGATATGACATCAGTGTAGCAAACATATTCAAACAGCCCATGTTGTGCTGAAAAATTATACTGATGATGTTGTTGATGAGAGGTTGTATTAGTGTTACTATTACTGAAATCATGCCTGTGTATACAGATCGTCGTGGGTTTCTTACCTTCAGGATCCACTTCTATGTATTGCAGTGAGTCACCACACAGTGTGTGTAGCATCAGTCAGATGTCAGACAAACATCGGTCACTTGTGACACCGTAGTTTAAAGACTACTCAGAATGTCTTCTGAGAACACCTTGATATGCATTATATCATCCAAAGAAAGAGACAGAATAAACACAAATAAATAGAAAGAGAACAATGCTGTCCAAAGACACTGAACATACATCAAGTAAAATTAGATAAAAAACCTATATTATTCTACACTGGGTACTTTGAGGAGAACTCACAAAGTTCAATCTGAGATTATCATAATCCACAGCAAGTTTCAGTCAGCTGAATTCAAAATCCATCTGTCCACAGCAAGTCTGTGTCTGTGTTTCTTCTTTTTTCAGTTGAAGAGCATTAACCACTGTCTCTCCTGTCCCTCTGTCTGTACAGAGAAACTGACAGACCATCCTGGGTGAGACTGTGTAGTGCTCAAAACACACACAACTGCATTCCTGGTGGAGGCAGTCACGCCCAGACCTCACCCACTACACTGTGTGTGTGTGTGTGTGTGTGTGTGTGTGAGAGAGAGAGAGAGAGAGAAAGAGAGAGAGAGGGAGCGAGTGTGTCTGTGGTCATGTGTGCAATGTCTCATCTATATCTGATCGTTTGAAGATTTTTCAGATGTACATCAGCTTCTTACAAACATCATATCCGTTGTTCAGCACCAGTTTTACTGCCCTTATGAACACTTCACACATTTTGAAAATGAGTGTTTCATTGGAGTAAATGGGACTAAGTCACAAGGAAAAGATGCAACTGAGTGAGACATGGATGCAATAAGGAAACAAAAATGTATCTCAGGTGATTTAACAAAACTCCTTGATGAGCCTCGGCTCCACCCTGTCTTTTTTTTTATTATGCTTCCTCTGCATGGTGTTTTCCATGTTCCTAACATTCCTTGATCACAAGCTATTAATGATGATGCAAAGTGTCAGTGTATCAACTCGCATCAGTGAAACATCTCCAATGAAAATTACACCAACTCTTATTAAAGAACAGAGGAGACAGAATCCATCCATCCATTATCAACCGCTTATCCGAAGTCGGGTCGCGGGGGCAGCAGCCTAAGCAGGGAAGCCCAGACC
>JAUYWH010000004.1:18823791-18840664 GCA_034779795.1 Ctenopoma multispine
GATAAAGTTCTGTGGATGCAGAACGAAAAGTCTCTACTTGGAAGAAAGAAGTCCAGTTGCCATGACTCAATCCTCAGACTACCACATAGAACCTTTACCGTTAGAGAAGTTTTTTTTTTCCAATGAGTTAACTTGAAAAGTCAAATTGTCCTGATACCCAGGTCTTCATGACAACCCTTGGTTGTGTGACTGCCAGATCTCCATGGTGATGTCCTTGTCCATGTCACTGGGGAGTCCCGTAGTTCTCATGGACCGGATGCTGATGTGTAGCAGGTCTCTTGGAAAGTCACGGATGCTGTTGACCAACGCTGAGCTGTCCCACTGTATGAGACCCTCTGTCCAGCCTGCAGCCACCAGAGTCAGCTCTCCACTGGGTAGTAATGTAATACTCCGCTGTGATGCCACTGGCTACCCTACACCAACTCTAATTTGGATCAAAACATCAGCCTATGCTGGTAAACAGTCCAGGGTTATGCTTTTAAGATTTAAATGTGTTACCAACAGCTTAGTAGGTAATTTTGAAGTTGTGTTGCGATTTGGTTCTCTGTACAGATTGCTGCCAGCAAAACATTCTGGAGAATTTGGAACAGCTACCCAGGGAGCTGGCGAGTTGTAAGTGGCTATCTACTATCAAGACATACAGTATTTTATAGCATACAGGCTTTACAGTATTTTTTCTATGACATCTGTGTCTAATAACAATGAGCTCTGTGGGCACTGTCACACAGGTATACTATATATTTCCAATTAATATTTTATTATAAATGAGCATTCCCATGAAAGTGCAACATTCATGTTATGTGCATAACATGAATGTTGCACTATTATGTTCATTCATAATGTTTTAATCTATCACCAGTGCTCAGAGCTGATAAACAGTCCCGATCAAAAGTTTAAGACCACTTGACAACGACAAAATATCATATGTTGCATGGTTGGATCTGAACAAGGTTCCAAGTAGAGCTTCAACATGCAAATGGGAGTGAGACAAAACATTTCTTTGAGGATGCAATTTATTGAAAACAACGCTAAAAACTGAATCAGACTGTTTTACAGCTGATGAAAATTTTAGGACCACATGCACTTAAAAGGCCAAATCTGTGCAAAAATATGGATTAATTGCTATTTTCTGTCAAGTTGTCACACTGTCATGACATTCTGATTGCAAAGGCAAAAAAACTTTCCCTTTTTGAACGTGGTTGGTTGAACTGCACTAGCAGGGTCTCCCGCAGTGCGCTATCACTGGTGGAGGTGGGACGCACTAAGACAGTCATTTGGAATTTCTTAAATGATCCTGAGGGTTATGGAACAAAAAAGTCAAGTGGAAGACCCAAAAAAATTTCCCCAGCACTGAGCCGGAGGATCCAATTGGCTGTCCATCAAGACACTGGATTAACCTCGACCCAAATTAAGGCCGTTATTAGCAGTGGTGTTGCAAGGGTCTCTTGGGGCCCCAAGGTAAATATTCCAAGGGGCCTTCGAACTAGGTTTCATCATACATAGCCTATAGCATCCAACACTGACACTGACAACACTGACTAAACTTTTTATTTTATCAAAGTGCTTATCAGCCTTTTTTAAAATGTAAATATTTGGCATGTGCATTTTTTAAAATTATAATTGTGAAGGCCGACAAAGAACAGCAAGGAACAAATAATTTTACTTTATAAAATCATTATTTCAAACAGAAAGAACCAGTAACAATTCAATTAAACTTCAGCTTGGTTCAGGGTCACCTCAGCCAACTCTAACTATAAGCTTTATTAAAAAGGAAAGTTTTAAGTCTAGTCTTAAAGGTAGAGAGGGTGTCTGCCTCCCCAACCTGGATTAGGAGCTGGTTCCACAGGAGAGGGACTTGATAGCTAAAGGCTCTGCCTCCCAGTCTGCATTTGGAAACTCTAGGAACCACAAGTAGAGCTGCATTCTGAGAGTGAAGTTCTCTGCTGGGGTAATAAGGCTCTATGAGGTCTTTAATATATGAAGGAGGCTGATTATTTAGTGCTTTATAAGTGAGGAGGAGGAGTTTAAAGTCTATTCTAGATTTTACAGGGAGCCAATGGAGAGAAGCTAATGTAGGAGAAATACCTCTCTTGCTATTCCAGTCAGAACTCTGGCTGCAGCATTCTGGATTAACTGGAGGCTTTTGAGTGAGCTATTGGGACATCCTATCAGTAATGAATTACAGTAGTCCAGTCTAGAAGTAACAAATGCATGGACTAGTTTCTGAGCATCGCTTTGAGACAAGATATTTCAAATTATAGCAATATTCCTCAAGTGGAAGAAGGACGCTCTAAATATTTCTTTTATGTAGGAGGTAAAGGAGATTTCCTGGTAAAAGATGATTCCAAGATTCCTCACAGTAGCACTTGAGGCCAGAACGATATCATATAGAGTGGCAATCGGACTAGATAACATATCTCTGAGGTTTTTAGGCCCAGATAGAATAACCTCTGTCTTGTCTGAATTAAGGAGTAGAAAATTACAGGACATCTAAGCCTTTATGTCTTTTAAACAAACTTGAAGACTGACTAGCTGATTAGTTTCATCTGGTAACCACAGCAGTTCCTTATAATATTGCCCAGCGGAGACATGTATAAAGTAAAAAGAATTGGTCCAAGCACAGAACCCTGTGGAAACCATAACTTACATTTGTGTGTTATTAAACTGTCTTTCCAGGATAAGCAAGATTCATCTAAATTTGTGGAGCGCCACTTCCTTTCAAGTTTACGTGATGTTTGTTTTAAACTGCGGATTTGTGAGTTGTACCATGGAGCTATGCTCTTCTGATTAACTACCTTCTTTTTCAGAGGGGCAACAGCATCAAGTATAGTGTGCAGAGAATATCAACCATATAATCAACCTGTGCAGGAGTAAAGTTAGGTTTACTGTTCTCCTCTGTATAGGTCACTGGATTAAAAGATAATGGAATCATTTCCATACATTTGGTGACAGTATTTTCAGTTAAGCATTTACTGTAGTGGATTTTTTTTCTTAATTGATGCAGTCTCTATTATAATAAAATCAAATGTTATTAAGAAATGGTCAGACAACAAAGAGTTTTGGGGAAACACTATTAAACGATCAATTTCTACTCCATAAGTCAGAACAAAATCGTGAGTGTGATTAAAACTGTGAGTGGATTTATTTACATGCTGAGTAAATCCAATGGACTCTATCAATTAATTAAATGCATTGTTATTATTATTATTGATGATTATATTGACAGTTATTATCAACATCTACATGGATGTTAAAGTCACCCACTATAATCACTTTATCTGTAATAACAGGGATGTAACAGGGATGGAGGTAGAGCTGTCTGTTGTAACTGGGATGGAGGTAGTACAGCTGGATGTGGATGCTGACTGAGCTAAAGGCAAACATAATAAGAGTGAAAGATGGTATATCATGTCACAGGCAATCGCAGATAGTGTGATAAATATACAGTTTCCATTATCGGGATTTGGGAAGGGTGCAGAAACATATTTAATTGTTGGTGCAAGAAACCTTCTTAACGACCCTGAACAGAGACAAAAGTATACAAACAGAAACATATTGTACACACATTGTTACAAACACATTGTAACAAATGCAACATTATTTTAAAATAGTACCAAAACAGCAGAATACTATGTGATTAATTTTGCATATTGCATAATGGAAAGATATGTACTTACTTACTATAAAACCATAATAGTAATAATAATAATAATGCCTTTTATCTATGGCTCCTTTCTGAGAACCCAAGGCACAGAGAGAAAATAGTGAAAATAAAATATTAAACATTAAAACTTACAATAAAGTACAAGCAGGCCTTTATACTCACAACTGCTTCTTTATTTGCATCAGTAGTACAAATCATTCTTGCACATGAAGCCACTACTTTAGTATTCTTAGCTTGGCTGTTTTAACCAAGGTTTTGCATTTTTCATTAGTTTTTATTTTTATTTAGTTTTGATTTCAGATTTGTAATTCTATTTAGTTTTAATAAGTTACCATTTGTTTGCTAGTTTTAGTTTAGTTTTAATTTTTTTTAATGCTTAGTTTCAGTTAAGTTTTTGTGTAATAAAAGTTACATATGTGGAAAAAAATCTATTTATCTATCTTTACTTTACTTAGCAGATGCTTTTATGCAAAGCAACTTAAAAGGAGCTAGTGGTGAGTGTCTTGCTCAAGGACACACCTGGTATGGGGGATGGGCTCCGAGTCTGGGCTGGGATTTGATCCTGCCACCTTCTTTATCCCAGTGTGATCCCATTGATGAAATATAAAAGGCATATTTCTGGATTATCCGATCCCCTTTGGTGGACTTGACCTTTACCGGCAATATGGAGAGAAGACATTGATCCTTTCCGGCCCCTGCGTGACCACATGTTTTATACAATGTTGTCCTTGTAGATGTTATGGACTCTTTGGGTTGTTTGACATGCGTGTTTGCTGGATCAGTTATATTAATATGAAGCACACTGGGATGACTTTGACCACAAAGCTTGCAGATAAGTCGTTTGTTACAATGCTGACCTATATGCCCAGTGCGTAAGCAGCCAAAGCAAAGCTCTTTCACCTGTAGAAAGTTCATCTTGTCTCTGTGCTTCTTCTTTTTAAATAGTTCACACTCCTCCAAAGTGTGTGGTCCTGTACAGCAAATACACAAATCAAAAGAGGTCTTTACTATAGGGCCATGTTTTGCCAAGACATCCCTATAGATTTTAATTAATTCCACGGGTGTAATGGTAGTGGCGAAGCTGTTTCTGACTCTGCCTCTTGGTTGTGGCCTGTTCAGAACCTTTGGGACAAGCCTTCCAGTAGGTACATCCTGAATATTGCCAAAAATACGGTCTGACAAGATTCTGACGAGTCTACCAAATCCGAAAATACGGCTCTGCTCTTAGATGTTTCTAGTATGTCATGTGCTGTTGTCCCCCATTGTTCTCTGAGCTTGAATAGGCATTTGGAAATGACAGTTCTCATGTTTGTAGGCATGTCAAGCTCCTGCATGTGTTGCAAATTCTCCATTGCATTGCAACAGCCATGCAAAGAGAGAGTAGGCCTGCAATGCATTGACATCCTCTGATTTTATTGAGAGACATGCTACAGCCTTTTCCATGTATGCAGAAGCAATCTTATACTAGTGTCCAAAGTGCTCCTTTAGCAGCCTTTTGAATATCCCAGGTCAAAGTCCATGAGTTGGCCACTGTGTACCAATTCCCTTGGTTGCCCTCTAGAGAACTGTTCCAGGTCATATAGTGGCAGAGGTGGATAGAGTAGCCAAAAATTGTACTCAAGAGTAACATTACTTCACAATAATATAACTCAAATAGAAGTAAAAAGTAGTCATCGCAAAAATTACTCAAGAGTAAAAAAGTACTTGATAAAAAGATTACTCAAGTAGTGAGTAATTGTTTTATCGTCTAATTTTTTTTCTAATTCTGTTTTATAATGTCTAATTTAAAAATAGTTTTTTTAGAAATGATGTAATCAGACAGACAAAGTATAAAATAATGTGCAAATTCTGGTATTTCTGAATAATAAAATACAACAAAATGGTTAAAATAAATAACATCTTCTTTACAAAATAACAAATTAAGGCACAAGAAACACAAATTTCCAAATCTCACTTTCTCACAACATAAAGCTTTTTAAACCAACACCTACAGTAGGTAACATACTGTATGTATGTTTGAACTGCATAATTTCTCATGTGTTTATTTATTCACTGTCTGCTACGTCATGTAGCGCTTAGACTACTGTGAAGATATCTGGAAGTTCAGTCCTGGCAACTGAATTTCTTTTTTGTTAGGTTGAAACATTTCACTAGTCATCCAAGTATCTCCAACCTACCAAAAAAGAAGTCCAGTTGCCATGAGTTTGAATTATCGTGAAATATTGATTATAATTTAATTTGACATATGTGGACTAGATTATAACGTCTGATCTGAATCATACAAACATTTTAAAAAGGTCTGCTTTGACAGTGAGATCACTACTTTGGATTTACCCTTTGTTTAAAAGAACATTTTTAATAATACAGGAAAACTCAAATTATTAAGTGAAAAAAGTGGTGTAAATGACATCAATACACTGTGAGCAATATCCAACTTGTTTAAGGTTTTTGCTCTGATAATTTAGGCGATCGCTTTTATTTTGTAATTTCCAATTAAAACGGACGTTTTATTTTGAAAGGACAGAAGTTGACGCTAAAAAAGTAAACAATAGTCGTGTGAGTGACACCTCAAGTGAGGTGTACATGTGTGTGTGAGCATTAAGCATGTAAGCGTGCAAGCGGTCGAAAACTGTATGTTTGGTCCTGTCACCTGCCAGAACATGCCTACCTTTATAGGTACCGTTATTGATAGGTATAGCGACACCTAGTGACACCATAAGAAATATACAGCAAAAATGGCTCTTAGACGTTATTTTCAATAAATTGCTTGCTAAAAGAAATGTTTTGTTTCACTCCCATTTCTTCTTGTAGCATGTTGAAGTTCTACTTGGAACCTTGTTAAGATCCAACCATGCAATATATGATTTTTTGCCATTTGTCAAGTGGTCTTAAACTTTTGTTCAGGACTGTATCTTCTTACATTCCAGTTATGCAGGAATCTCCTCGAGTGGGGGTTCGCTGGTCAATCATCAACCTAAATGGGTTATCATACAAGGATGCTGGTGAATATCGCTGCCAGGCACGGAACATGGCAGGAATATCTGAAGCCCTGATTAAACTGAAGGTGGTGGGTGTCACAAGACTATCTCGTCCTCCAAAAAAGAAGTCCCAAAAGACTCAACTCAAATTATCATCCAAATACAGGAAGCCAAATCAAACCCCTGCCACTATCAACATCCCTCCGATGAAGGTGAATCTGATGCAGATCACATCACCTTCCATTAATAAGAGCCAGAACGTACCTAATCATGTGTCCAAAGTGTTCCCTGTTGACAAAGACATTAAAAGACGCAGGATGAACTTACAAGATGTGAAGAAAAAGACCCCGATATCCTTCAAGTCTACACCCATGTCTTCAGATAGCTCTACAACAGTTTTCTCAGAAAGACTTGTATGAGATGTAGAGACGTTGGGAAGAAAACAGATCGTTATTGCTCTAGTTCATGTCTAGTTTCAGAGTTTTGTGCTTTGTAAAATAATGCAAACTATCCTGAAATTTAACTTGGTTCTTAAAAGAAAACATGTGACCCATAGAATAGTATGATGTAGGTGATGTGTCCTGTGTGCCCAAATCAGAATTTGAGTTTACAACAGGTTTGTGAGATCCAGATCCAACACACATGTTAGAACCTATTGTCAAATATGACCTGCTTTTTCTTCACTTGAACCTTTCCACAATTAATCATTTATTTTAGAGTCTTCATTTAATTTTTTGTAGCAGCCTAAATTTTATATAAAGTTTACCAAATAAACACTAGTTCTCAAATTAACACCAACTTTTATTTCATAAAGCCATTGTTACCCCAGGCCTGGGGTATGCAGGGTTTCATCCACTTGTGTGAAAGTTGAAACCTCAGGTCCTGTATTTCACAACATCACGGAAGTTTTAGGGACAGAGGGAGGAACAACTGTACATCTGCTACTCTTGCTTTCAAATATCCAGTGTGAGAAAAAGGAGGTGCTTTAACTAGCAGTCTCAATTGAAAGAAACATTTAGAGCAGAATGGTACAAGCTGCTCAGCCTTGACATTATGTGTTTTTGATTGTATTATTACTTTTTTGCTCAGACACTGGCATTGAATGTTGTTATATAAAATATTTGTCAAAACCAGCAGCTAATTTGAGTTTAAGACACCTGGTTTATTCTTCAGCATTACATGAGTCAGGGAGTACAGATTTGGTCACAGTGTTACTATTCTCACAATCCATCCAGGGAAACAGTCTTTTGTGATCAATGCTGAAGATCTTCCACTATTACCAGTAGGTGGCACCAGGTCATAAATTATAGTATCCCACATTTACTCAGTCACAGGTACTGTCAGTGAATTTCAAATAAGTAAGCAAATCTCTTCTCATACTCACGCACTTACCACACTTATATTGCATGTAATGCATTTATTTGTCTTGCCAACAATGATGAACAATGAACAATGGAATTGTTATTATTACATTTGATTTATTGTGCAGTTATGGAGCATTGACTGGAGACCCAAAGACAGTGGTCCAAATGTTTGACCTTGAGTTTTGGAGGCTTATTTAAAAATACTTTTCCAGTCACTATGTGAGAGCAGATCAAAAACATGTTAGTCAACTCTGTTGGAGCACATCTGTGCATCTACTGTGCAAATGTATCACTGAATTAGTACATTCCAGGGCATTACTAACTTACCTTCTGTGGTCTGTTTCAAATCCACAAAGTAACCACCAGGGTTTTATGAAGACCACAAGACAAAACATTCTGAAAAAAAGGTAGTTAATCAGAGGAGGTTAGGTCCATGGTACAATTTACAAATCCGTAGCTTAAAGCAGACCACGCGGAACCTGGAAAGGAGGTGGCGATCCACCAATTCAGATTAATCTTGCTTAGCCTGGAAAGATGGTTCACTAACATATAAAAAAAACCCTCTGAAAAGCTAGAAACACATATTATTCCTCATTAATTGAGGCAAATAAGAACAACCGCAGGTTATGTTGAACCTATGATTCCCTTTTCTCTCAGAAGCGTTGACTTGATGAATTTCTGTACAAATAAAGTGACAACTATTAGAGAGAAAATTGATCAGATCTTCCCTGCAATTGGCATGGACAGACACTTGTTATAGAATTGTTTATAAGACCTCAGTCTTACTTAGACTGCTTCTTTCCTGTAGATCATACTGAGATAATTTCAATAATTAACTCATCCAAATCTTCTACGTGTCTCTTAGACCCCGTCCCTACTAGACTGCTCAAGGATGTTTTACTTTTGATCAGCACGTCTATATTAGAGCAGATAAATCAATCTCTACTAAGAGGCTATGTACCACAGACTTTTAAAGTAGCTGTAGTAAAACCTCTACTAAAGAAACCTACTCTGGATCCAGGGGTTTTAGCCAATTATAGACCGATATTCAATCTGCCCTTTATCTCTAAAATCCTCAAAAAGGTAGTTTCAAAGCAGCTCTGTGACCACCTCCGCACGAACGATCTGTATGATGTTTTTCAGTCGGGATTTAGAGTAAATCAGAAACGGCACTTGTGAAAGTTACCAGTGATCTTCTCTTAGCTTCCGACAGTGGACTTATCTCTATACTCGTCTTGTTAGATCTTAGTGCAGCTTTTGACACTATAGATCATAACATTTAATTGCACAGACAGGAACATGTCATTGGGATTAAAGGAACAGCACTAAGCTGGTTTAAATCTTTTTCTATCAGATCCTAATTTGTTCATGTCAATGATGAATCTTCCATGCACATGCAGGTTAGATATGGAGTTCCACAGGGTTCTGTGCTTGGACCGATTCTCTTTTCATTATACATGGCAATAATATAAGGAAATAATATTAGGAAACACTATATTAATTTCCTTTGCTATGCAGATGTTACCCAATTATATTTATCTATGAAACCAATCATTTAGGCAAACTTCAAGCATGTTTGAAAGACTTAAAGGCTTGGATGTCATGTAATTTTCTACTTCTTAATTCAGACAAAACTAAGGTTATTATATTTGGGTTAGGGTTAAAACTCTTAGAGACTTGGTATCTAGTCAGATTGCTTTGCATTGGCCTCAAGTGCTACTGTAAGGAATCTTGGGGTCATCTTTGACCAAGATATGTCATTTACTTCCTACATAAGAGAAATATCTAGAACGTCCTTCTTCCACCTTAGGAATATTGCTAAAATTAGGAGCATCCTGTCTCAAAATGATGCTGAGAAATTAGTCCATGCATTTGTCACTTCTAGACTGGACTAGTGTAATTCAATACTGATAGGATGTCCCAATAGCTTTCTCAGAAACCTCCAGTTAATCCAGAATGCTACAGCCAGAGTTCTGACTTGAATTAACAAGAGAGATCATATTTCTCCTACATTAGCTTCTCTTCATTGTTCCTGTAAAATCTAGAATAGAAATTAAAATCCTTCTCCTCACTTATAAAGCCCTACATGATCAGGCCCCAACTTATTTTAAAGACCTCATTGAAGCTTATTATCCCAGCAGAGCACTTCTCTCTCACAGTGCTGGTCTAGTTGTGGTTCCTAGAGTTTCCAATGCAGACTGGGAGGCAGAGCCTTAAGCTATCAAGCTCCTCTCCTATGGAACCAGCTCCCAATTGTTGTGTAATTTTCTTTGTTTATTAGTTACTATGTCATAACAGTGTACCTATACTCATAAGTGTCAGGCAAATACAGGGGTCTGAGCATTCCCTTTGTCTCAGTAGGGCCTGTATGAATTCAGTTGACTCATGCAAACTAAGAGGAGTCAGGCAGAGCATGGTCAAGTGCAGACGGGCACTGAGGCAGAGAAAGGGGGGAGGCAAGTGAGGCCCAGTGAGACAGAGAGACTGCTGAAGAAATTCACTTGATGCAACTGCAGTGGAAGGCCAATCTGAAACTCAACTGCACACTGGGGTAAAACTGGGATGAAGTGCATAGAGGGGCACTTGCTGAATGTGCAGAGGGGCTGACATGCATTTGAGTTTTAGGTGTGGTCCCCATGAGGGTATAAAAGGTGATTTTAGACAAAGAGATTTTAGACATAGATCCGGATCTGTGGCTCACTAAGGTTGATGTCATTTTGCGGCAAATAAACCTTTTTTACACTTCGAGACCTGTCTCTCTCTGCTCATTATTTGAAGAGAAGTTTTTTCCAAGGACATCTTTAACATTTGTAAGATTAGATAAGATATTTGTAGATTGTAAGATATCACACTGAGCTCCTCTCCTCCTTTTCTCTCTCTCTGTCCACTTTATGACATCATTGCATGTTATTAACTTTGTTTCTTCTCTCTCGTCTAGTTGTGCTTCGTCCTCTCTCTCTCTCTTTGTATCTTTCTGCAGGTATGCTCGACCTTGGAGCTGTGGTAGCTCCAAGGTCCGGCCGGCCTGCCTTGTGCCTAGTCTGCTGCTCCTTGTTGTTGTTGTGTTATCTCTGTTGCCTGCTGTTCTTTTCTGTCTCCTCTTTCCCCTTACCCCAACCGGTCGAGGCAGATGGCCGCCCACCCTAAGCCTGGTTCTGCTGGAGGTTTCTGCATCGGTAGAAGAAGTTCAGCAGAATCTCAGTAGAAAGGTAGATTTTCTTAAGCCTTCTCAAGAAGAAGAAATGCCGGTGTGCCTTTTTTAGGAGGTTGGAGCTGTTCATGGTCCAAGAGGGATCTTCAGATATGTGGATCCCCAAGACGAGTCCCACAACCGTACCATTATTATGGGTGGGTGTGTTTGAATTACCTTCCTTCTTCCTGAAGTTCACAATAATTTTTTTATATCTTCGTTTTTGATGTGTTCAGGATCAGGTTGTTTTCAGTGTGCTGTTTTTAATGACTCAGATCATTGTGGTGTTATCAGCAAATGTAATAATGATGGTGGAGTTATGTACAAGTGTGTAGACCTAAGTGAAGAGGGAGAACAGGAAGGGGCTGAGCACACAGTCCTGTACGACACCAGTATTCAGTGTGCGGGTTGTGGAGGAAAGGATGTCTAACCTCACAACCTCACATGCTGGGGTCTGTTTATTAAGAAGTCCAGTATCCAATTGCAAATTGATGATCAGTGTCCAGGGTATTTAGTTTACTATTAAGCTTGGTTGGTCTGACCGTGTTGAATGCTAAACTGTATTCAATCAACAGCATCATCGTCATCCAGACTGCACTCTTACTGAAACAACAAGGACCTACTACAGTGCTACTCTACTACAGTACCGCTTGAGTCTTTGTGAACAGAAGAGCATTTGACCGAAGACCAAATGCAGTAATAGGTGCAGTCATGTTTATACAACAAACCATCCCCCCTATCTATCTACTGCCAGCAAGACAAATTCCAGTGCATTCAACACACACACACACACACACACACACACACACACACACACACACACACACACACACACAAACAATTTACACAATTTGTCTACAATTTACACACAATTACACAGAAAATAACATCCGGTATTTCTAAACATAGTACACAGTTGGATGTCAGCTTCTGATTTACAAGCAGTAGATGTTTAACAGGAGAAGGCGTGTTAACAGCACTCAGGACAGAATAAATCTCTTGCTCAATGTGTGAGATTCTCTCTGCTGTCTAACAGAGTTGCTCGCCTTACTTCTCCTCCTCTTTCTTCTCTCTCCACCCCTCAGCACAACAGAGAAGCTCTGGATCAGCTCACGTAGCTAATCTAAACACAGAAGGAGCCAAAGCTTAGAGCTCTGATTTCAGACCAGGCTTTGGAGCTGTTAAGTGTTAGTCCTATATTAGTTTAGTGAAGTTTTCATGTTTGTAAGTAGTCATGGTTGACAGCATGGACATGGAAAAGCAACAGGCACAATACTGCATTCGTCGTAAGCATGTGGTCATCATCTGTGTGACAGTGGTGGTGTGCTCATTGGCAGTGGGCCTTGGGGTGGGTCTCTCCAGATCAGACACCACCACCTCCAAGCCAGCCCCCACGGCAGAACCTACTGAGACCCCTCCATCTGGCAGAGGACCCTGCACACCTTCCACTGACTCTAGTGGCGACTGGAGACATTTTCGTCTGCCTAGCTATGTGAACCCAACACACTATGATCTCCACCTGGAGCCGGACCTGGTTGAGGACACCTACACAGGCACCGTGGACATCCATGTGGAAGTCAGTAAGCCAAGCCGCTTTCTGTGGCTTCACATAAGGGACACATTTGTCAGCAGCGTGCCTAAGCTGAATATACTGAACAGCGAGGGGCAGCAGAGGGAGATGGCAGTAAAAAGCTGCTTTGAATACAAACCTCAGGAATATGTGGTGGTGGAGGCCACAGAGGAACTGTCTGTCACTGGTCCAGGGGAGGTGTACATACTCAGTCTGAACTTCCAAGGATGGCTCAATGGCTCTCTGGTGGGCTTCTACAGAGTTATCTACACTGAAGAGGGGGTCTCTAAGTAAGTTCTTTCATTTCATTGTTTGCCTGTTTCATTCTGTAAAAAACCCCACACATAATAATGTGGTTAAGGGCTATACAAAAAGGTAGGACAGTGGCATGCAGACAGGTCACTTCAGTCAGTGACAAAGGCAAAGAGGAAAAGAAGAAGAAATACTGCAACATTAAATCCATCAAAAATATTTGTGCATGATAGAAAACTTGTAAACACAGTTAATGGAGAGGGATGGCAAAGAAATGTCAAACTTGGCTAAAATAATGATTAAAAAGACATTTACTTTACCCACCAGCTTTATGTATCCATGTTTCATGTGATTGAATTGTCTGGCTCTATCATCAAATGGAAATATGCCTAATCTCTTTTGCAGAATTCTACAGTATACCTATATATCCCCACATCCAGACATTATTTTTTTATGATTTTACCTCTATATGTTTTCACAATGGATTTGAAATAAAAAAATCAAGGCATGATCATATAAGTAAGTAAGCAGACAAGACTGAAAGTATAGACTTTCAACTTTATTTTAGGAGGGTTCAGAAAAAATGTCATTTAATATTTTAAGCAAAGGGTCTTGATTTTTGAGGAGGAGAAGTATTTGGCCAAAGTGACATAAATGTAAATATAACCATCATTTTTAATACTTGGATGAAACTACTTTGCAGTCAATGACAGCCTGAAATCAGGTGCCCGTTGTTTCCTCCTTGTTGTCTCTATTGGCTTGAGATCAGGTGACTGATTTACATTGACTTTGGTCAATGAACTTCTTGTCAGGCAGTTGTCCAAATACTAGCCCATGAAAATAAACATATTGTGCTTAACATAGCCAACATTCCTAAATGGACACCTCCTAAAATGAACCTTAAAGTCTATACTTTGATCTCATTTTGATTGTTTTATTTCAAGCATCGTGATGGTATATAAAGGCAAAATCATAAAAAAACAGTGTCATTGTCTACAACCCAAATTCTGGAAAAGTTGGGACGTTCTTTAAAATTTTTATAAAATAAAAACTAAACATGAGCCACTGTGTTACTCACAACAGAACATAGACAACATAACATATGTTCAAACTGAAATTTTATCATTTTATGCACAAAATTAGCTCATTTCAAATTTGTTGCCTTCTACGGGTCTAAAAAAAGTTGGGACGGGGGCAACAAATGGCTGAAAAAGCAAGAAAGTTTAAAAAGATTCAGCTGGGAGAACATCTAGCAACTAATTAAGTTAACTGATATCAGGTCTGTAAGATGATTGGCTATAAAAGGGATGTTTTAGAGAGGCTGAGTCTCTCAGAAGTAAAGATGGGCAGAGGCTCTCTATCTGTGAAAGAGTGCGTAAAAAGATTGTGGAAAACTTTAAAAACAAAGTTCCTCAACATCAAATTCCTAAGGCTTAGCAAATCTCATCATCTACAATGCATAACATAACTTAAATTATGCAAAAAAACTGGAGATATCTCTGTGCTTAAGGGACAAGGCCGAAGACCTTTATTGGATGCCCGTTGTCTTCGGCCCCTCATCAGCGTGATTGTGTTAATGACATTACTAAATGTACCCAGGAATACTTCCAGAACCCACTGTTGGTAAACACAATCCACTGTGCCATCTGCAGATGCCAACTAAAGCTCTATCATGCAAAAAGGAAGCCATATTTGAACATAGTCCATAAGAGCTGTCGTGTCCTGTGGGCCAAGAGTCATTTTAAATGGACTGTTTCAAAGTAGGAAAGTGTTCTTTGATCAGACAAGTCCAAATTGTCTGCTAAAGAGGAGGGAGACCTTCCAGCGTGTTATTAGCATTCAGTTTAAAAGCCAGCATCTCTGATGGTATGGGGGTTTCATAAGCGCATACGGTACGGGCAGCTTGCATGTTTTGGAAGGAACTATGAATGCTGAAAGATATATAAAGATTTTAGAGCAACCTATGCTTCCCTCCAGACGTCTATTTCAGGGAAGACCTTGTATATTTCAGCAGGACAAATATAAAACCACATACTGCAGCTATTGTAACAGCATGGCTTTGTCGGAGAAGAGTCCAGGTGCTGAACTGGCCTGCCTGCAATCCAGATCTTTCACCTATAGAAAACATTTGGCGCATGTATAAAATTAGTGCTCATCATTTAACAGTACAAACACCAAAAGAGAAGTTGAATAAATGATTCAGAAAAAAAATTGTGGTGCGTTGTCGTAATTCTTTAGCAATCAGACACTTTGATGTTGGAGTAATAAAAAGAAGAGCAGACTCTATAAAGCTCTAAAGCTTAATTAAAATCCTAAAACTCTTTGGCAACCAGATAAGAATTTAAATAATATTTAATCTCTCTCTGTTAATTGTTAATAGAGAACAGTATTGCACATTGTAAACTAAATTACAGTAATCCAATCTGGCTCCAATGACCTGTTCAAGAAGTACAATAAAACATACTCTGCTGAGTCACATGTTCAAAGGAATCTCTTTCCTCTTTCTTATGTGTCACTCGAGTGTATTTTATTAAAATAAAGATTCAACATGACCTTAATAAAGGCCAATCTTAACATGTTATCTTTATTATCATTCACACACAATAACACTGCTTATTGCATAATCCTATGCATAATCCTATCATTAACAACATATTCTTGAATCATTCTTATGACCATTTAAGTTGGGTTTGTTAAGTTATTCCACAAAACTACACATCTTTATAACATCAATAAAAAGTAAGAGAGCAATTCAAACCAAACCTGAACATTCACTTTTGACTCTGGGAGTTAAATTGTAGTTTTACAAATCAGTGCCTAGTCAAAGTCCACTCTGTGTTTTTTTTTATCAGAGGTTTAACTATGTCACATGGTTATCATCAGTGGCTGGAATTTGCTGAGTGGTCATGGAGGTGCTACAAGATACATGTGTTATGGGTGAAATATTAGCTCCATGTGTTCTGATGTTTGCTCTGTTTTGTAGTAATGACACAACATTTTTTTATTTTAGGGAAGTGCTTGAGGAACAACTTCAAAGATTTTTCAGCTTGCTATCTATAGTCATAGTTTGGGGAGTGTGTGTTTATAATTATTATTAAACTTCCTTCTGTCTTCACTATTTTATAAAATCTCTAAAAACTGGAAAGCTGATATCAGAAGGGGTTTGGGAGGTGTGCGTAGACAAACTCCATAGTGGGGCAAGTGGGGATATATGAAGTTTCCATTTAAGGACGTTCTTTGTGGTCAGGTTGGGTCAGGGGATCTAAGTATTGCAAAATGTCGGAGGTGGTTTTAATCAGTAATGGCTCTTATATGACTTTGCATATAAGAGTATTTAACTTTTTTTGTATCAACTGAAACAAATTTGTAGGCTAAAGGCTATAGGAAAAAGATATAAGAACATGCATGCCAACACTTCCTGTAAAAATGTGTCCTTCATTTGATCAACAGGAAGATTGCTGCAACTGATCATGAACCAACTGATGCCCGCAAGTCATTTCCCTGCTTTGATGAACCCAACAAGAAGGCCACTTACAAAATCTCCATCACTCATGATGCTAACTATGGAGCTCTGTCCAACGTGCCGGTTGAGGTAGTACTCAGATCACCAGTTCTTAACATTGTTGCCTTATAAGTGTAATAATTGCTGCAGATACAGTATATGATGTGCTATTGTCCTTCAATAACAGGAGGTTGTTAGTTATTAAGATGAGTATACTCCTTAATTCAGACAAGTTATTCTGTTTGGTCCCCAAGTCCTGAGAGACAAGCTATTCTATCAGATTGCCACCTTAGGTGACATTGCATTGGCCTCGAACACTACTGTGAGGAATCTTGGCGTTATTTTTGATCAAG
>JAUYWH010000004.1:18845321-18856165 GCA_034779795.1 Ctenopoma multispine
ACGCCGGCTCCCGGTGGGAGCCCGCTTTAGCGCTCCGGGCGTTACAACAGTAAACCGTGTGTGTCTTCTAACCCGCTGTGGCTCACTCCGCAGTTGGGTCAATCCTACACGCAACAAGGGCGTTTCGTTCACACACTGTGTCTGTGTCTCTACACGCCTGACACTGAAGAGCTATACAATATGCTGCAGGATTGTCCATATCACAGCATGTGCAACATTCATATAATACAGTGTATGCGCATCCAAAACAGAGGAATGTAACAAATGTGACACAGTGAGAATCAATTTATTACTGACAATTTTGCACTCCTATTGCATTGCATAGCACTGTACCATTAGATGAGACCTCCCTCCCAAACTGTACTTCTCAGCTGTAATTGTACAGAATAATGGATGTTGGCAAGAATGCTACAGGAATGGACCTCTTTGTCACAGTGGAGCTGAGGAAGTCTCTCATTATAGGTGTTCAGTTGTCTGATCAGCAGATTGTGAAGAGCATTTGAGCTCCTCTCTATAATGTTCAGCAACTTGTGCAGCATCCTATTCTCAAAAACCAACTCCAAATGTTCCAGAACTGTCTCCAGTACAGCGCCAGTCTTCCTTGCAAATGTCCCACTTGTCTCCTTGTGTACTTGTGTCCTACACATTCCAGTGTAGGACTTCCTGATCAGTTTGTTAAGTTCTGATGCTGCTGCACCAGCATATAGTGGCAAAGAATATTGCTTCAATAGCACATTTCTTACCTTGGGTCTCCTAGCAGGTTAAAACATCCCTGTAAATATCATATGTTTGTTTGGAGACTTGTACCTCAAATCAGTTTTCTGTTTCCAGTGGTTTGGGAACATTGTGACTATGGACTGGTGGGATGACCTCTGGCTTAATGAAGGCTTTGCTAGTTTCTTTGAGTACATCGGTGTGGAAAAAGCTGAACCTACCTGGGGCATGGTGAGTCCTCCTTTAAAAGAACTACAAAGATACACCAAATAACTCACGCCAACTGCAGATTCCAGTCATTCTGAGGACTTCACCACTCTGAAACTTTCTCTGTCCTATACAGCGAGACATCATGCTCATTAGTGACGTACTTCCTGTAATGGTGGACGATGCCCTCCTCTCCTCTCACCCAATCATTGTGAATGTGTCAACCCCAGCAGAGATCACCTCTGTGTTTGATGCCATATCATACAACAAGGTACACCTGTTGAATAAACTGACACAGTAAAGGGTTTATTCTCAGATTTTAGAAAACCTTATTTCCAATGGGAACCATAAAGACATAAAGTATCATGTAACATACAACAAATATTTTTCATGACTCACTTTATTCCAGGGTGCATCAATTCTCCGGATGCTGGAGGACTGGATAGGAAAGGAAACCTTCAGAGACGGCTGCCGGGTAATTCAGACACTGTTACTGCTTTTTAACAATATATTTATCTCTTTAATTCAAGTCCAAGTATTCAGCAGCTGAGTGATTAAGGTCTATTTTTGTTTTCTTCTTTCACCAGAAATATTTGAAAGACTACTGTTTCAAGAACGCCAAAACAACTAACTTCTGGGTATCCCTTGCAAATGTATTGCAATTTTTTTTATCATTTATATCATCAGTTTATGTAAAAACACAGATTAATATCCAGCTATTAAAGAAAAGGTTGCATGGACAGAATGCTTATTTACTGTATGAATGTGATGTCAGTTGATGGCAAGCATAGTTTTAGTCTTGGTGTCTGTACAGGCACAAACTTTACTGACTTTGTTTCTGTGTCCATGGGTCAATTTTCTCATAATATGTCATTGCCAGATAGCTCTTCAAAAGCCTGGTTGTTATTCTCCAGCTTAAACTAAAAATAGTCATTTTTACATCTCTCTGTACTCAGGTGAGCGGACTGCCAGTTGAAGAAGTAATGGACACATGGACTAAACAGATGGGTTATCCTGTGCTGGACTTGTCTGTCTCAGAGACAAATGCCAAACTGACCCAGAAGCGTTTTGTCTTGGATCCTAAAACTGATGCCAGCCAGCCCCCTTCATCTCTTGGGTAATGGAAGCAAAGAAGATAAAAATCTAATTTAACTGGTTCAGTCTTCAGAGCTATATCAACTGGTCTGCAGTAAAGGCTGCTAAATACAGTCAGTTTCTGCTTATGAGCCAAATAGAACATACAGTGCTGCTTGAAAGTATGTGAACCCTTTAGCATAAATAGAAGCGTTATGTTTGGATAAATGAAAACACTGAATTCCAGCATAAGAACCTTATCCCATCTGAGTAACATGGTAGAGGTAGTGTCATGGTATGGGTCTGTTTTGCTGCATATGGGCCAGAACAGCTTGCTTTCATTGATGTAACAATGAATTCTGAATTATACCAGCAAATACTAAAGAAAAATGTCAGCACATCTGTCCATGAACTGAATCTTCATGCAGCAAGACAGTGATCCTAAGCACACAAGTCGTTCTACATAAAAATAGTTAAGGAAGAATAAAGTTCACGTTTTGGACTGGCCAAGTCAAAGTCGTGACCTTAAACCAATTGAGATGTTGTGGAAGGACCTGAAGCAAGTAGTTAATGTGAGCAAACCCACCAACATCCCAGAGTTGAAACTGTTCTGAAAGGAGGAATCGGCTGAAATTCCTCCAACCGATGTGCAGGACAGATCAACAGTAACTGGAAACGTTTAGTTGCAATTATTGCTGCAGAGGGGGATCACACCAGATACTAACATGAAAGGTTCACATACTTTTGCCACTGACAGATCTGTAATATTGGATCATTTTTCTCCTTAAATAAATGACCAAGTGAAATATTTTTGTCTTATTAATTTAACTGGGTTCAATTTATCTACTTTGAGGACTTTGTGTGAAAATGTGATTATGTTTCAGGTCATATTTATGCAGAAATGTAGACAATTCTAAAGGGTTCACAAACTTTCAAGCAGCACTGGTATATAGGAACAGAAGCCTGTTGAGTTAATAAGACATTTCTGTATTTCTCTTGAATAGTGTTAGACTAAGAGCTCAGGGCCTCTCTATATATCTGCTTCAAAATGGATTTAGCTCTGCGATAGTTATTTTAAATAACTGTAGAACTGTCTAAATAAAAGTCTGTCGGGATGCATTCAAGCACAGTTCCACAGCTTGTTTAAGAATGCCCTGAATGTCACCTGAAGAGACAGCGTATTGATAACTATGACAACCATAACAATTTTTCTTACAGATACAAATGGACAATTCCAGTCAGATGGCACTCTGTGAAAAGCAATAAGAATATGTTGACTATGTTTAGCAAGAGCAGTGCAGGTAATATGTGAACTATAAAACTTAATCGGCACAGTCTTTAAACCAAATAATGACATATAATAAATATTATTTACTTTTAATGAGACCTAACAGATTCCAAAGAAGCAAAAAAGACTTTTGATAGCACAAACTGACTGATCCCAACATAATAACAACAATGTGTCAATGTGTTGATTTCCAGAACATGTCCTCAGTGACTACTCACCCTCAGATGATGGGCTGCTGAAAGTTAACAAGCATCACATGGGATTTTACAGAGTCAACCATGATGACCACATGTGGAACGCTATCAGTCAGCACCTGCTAAACAACCACTCAGTAAAAAGAAAATTTCTCCTCTTTTTCAATAATACTTTGTAATTTTATTTATTACCTAGGAATCAATAACTGACATGGATATAAACAATAGTAATTAACTATAAAACTAAACCATGTACAAAGCTGAAGTGTTGTGAGACCCTCTCCTTACTGCTGTGACACTCATGAACACTCATTTTGATTCTTGTCAGAGAACTGTGCCATAGCAGCAAGAGTAAAAACAACACACTGAAATTAATGTGGCTAAGTTATCAAAAGGTCATCAGTCTTTTTGTCTTTTTGTCTGCAATGTCAGAGAGAGATGGTAACTTAAAAATTATAAATAAACATTTTAAAAACAAATTTCTCATAAAATATTTAAATTTATTCCTGAAGTTACTGCACTTTTCTTGGCATTACATTTGGAGTTTATGACTTGTGAAAGACAGTGGCCTCAATAACTTAAATATTTTGAATATTGCCTGCAAGAACATAAAGTGTGAACATGTATTTATTTTGTATGAATTCATTCAGCCAGTCTTATTTGTCTTAGATTCTAACATAGAACAGAGGAGTTCTATGTTAGAATCCAGAAGAAAATTAGTTGAAAAAAAAGAACAGATACTGTAAATGCTTTAATTCACAGAATGCTTTCATTTCTTGGGGACTTGAAAGAAGTCACCATTACATCTTCTTCTGACTTTCTATCTTAAACAGGACTTTGATGCAGCTGATCGCACAAGCTACATTGATGATGTTTTTGCTCTGGCAAGGTAAGACTTCCCCAAAGAGCACAATATCATTAATGGTTATGTCACTAATCATGTGCACAGACTATAATTCTGTTTCACTGCACTCCTTAGGGCAGATGTCATAGATTATGGTAATGCCTTCAATCTTACCATGTACCTCATAAATGAGAAAGACTACATAGTCTGGGACCGTCTTGCCTCCTCTATCGCATATGTCCGGGACATGCTGTCTGGCAATACCATACTCTACTCAAAGTTTCAGGTAAGTGGTATGCTAATGCTCATATTAGTTTAGCTGTCAAATTTCAAAACTTCATATTAATCTTTCTAACTAGAAATTAGTATTGTATATCATAAACAGAAAATGATGTATGAGTACAGGGATAGTCTATATTATTAACCTACATCTAGAGTCATAATTCTTCTTATATGTAACATTTAGTTCACAACAATTTTGCAATATTTGAGTAAAACTGGCAACCCAGTTTGAGCAGTAACAAGGCAAAGATTTGTCCTCACAATACTGGCTAATTTTGGAATATAAATTTTAAGTAATAATTGCTGATAAACCCTTTTACTGTATAGTGGAAGCATGACTTATTTCTTGTCTTGTTTCTTTTCTTTAGAATCTGTTTCGTGATCATGTGAAAGCAATATCTACACAACTTGGATGGAAAGATGAAGGAACACAGACAGAGAGGTACAGCAGTGTATAATTATTAATAATAGTTTAATATTTCACAAAATAGATAAAAATAGATTCCAGATGTCCACAATTTCAAAAATTGCGAGTTTCGTATAGACGTTTTGTAGATGATCTAAGAAAAATTGTGCAGTAGACTAGTGTTGCTTTCGTCAACAAAAATTATGACGAAATATTGTCGTCAACGAATCTTTCTAAGATGTAGCAACCGGCTTGTTTTGTTTGGACGAGATGAGAGAAATCTGCTACTGCGTGATATCTGTTCTTTGTTTATTTATAATCTTCTGTATCTTTAACTTAATCTTCTGTTCGCCGATTATTCATTCACAGCCCTACTAGGACTCATAACTTTTGTAGTTTTAAGGATTGCTGTCGATGCTCGTTTTGTTTGGTGTTAGCATAGCCTTTCCTGTTCAGTTACCAGTCACCACAGCTAAAACAACTACCCCGGTCCCATAATGGCGTGTGCTGGCTGTTCCGCTTTTGCAGACAGGGTGTCTCTGCTAGAGAGACGTGTCCGTCAGTTAGAGCAGTTGCTAGCTCCCAATCTTACGTTAGACACAGCGAGCACCTCAGATAGCATTAACCTTAGGGATAGGGGACTATGTCACTCTTAATATTAGCTTAGCATCGCCAGCTATTGTTTACTGTTTACCTGGGACCAGAGCATCCGACGTTGAAGCTAAGGGTAAGAGGCTTCACCCATTAGATTTCTCTTGATTTAGAAATATGTGATTTACCATCACATCCTGATCAACCCACAGAATTAAGCAACTAGACGTCTTCTTCTTCTTTCGTGGTCTTTAACGGAAGCTTGCATCCATTTCGTTGCACTGCTGCCTCCTTCTGGATTAGATGGCACTAAGTGATGGCAGCCTTTTGGTAGCTCCGTAGCACCGTACTTGATTTACTCTTTTTTGTTTATTTTTTTTACTTGTCCCACGGAGAAATATAGTGTAGTGTATTATGTATCCCATGGATACCACACTTTTTAAAACTTCAGAAACCAGCTCCTTCGTTCATACGAGAGCAGAGCTACTGAAGCTCAGGACAATGGCACAGACCGGCATACGACACAACATCCCGGCTGAGCTGAAGAGGAGATACAGAGGTTGCAAGGCTGGAGCGAGGCTGAAAGCAAGCACAGCAGACCAACGAAGGCGTTTCAAGCCATCATTCTCTATAGTGGTAATGGGCACCGTAAATTCATTACAGAATAAGATAGACGAGCTGTCCGCATTGAACAACCAACGGATTTACCGGGAGTGCACTTTGTTTATCTTAACGGAGACGTGGCTAACCGAGCTAACACCGGAGACTAATGTGGATCTGTGCAGATTTGCATCTGCAAGAGCCGACAGGGACACACAAGCCTGCAAAAAAAGCAAAGGTTGGGGACTCATCATCTACATTAACAACAGATGGTGTAACCCAGGGCATGTCTCCGTTAAAGTGTCTTTATGTTGTCCGGACCTGGAGCTGCCAGCTGTTAGCTTGCGGCCAAACTATATGCCTTGAGAACTCAGTCACGTGATCTGTGTGTGTGTTTACATCCCTCCAAGGGCCGACGCAGCCGCTGCCTGTGAGAAAATACACACGGTCACAGCAAGACTGCAAACACAGAACCCTGAGGCCTTCATCATCATATCTGGAGACTTTAATCATGCCACACTGGACTCTACTCTGGCGGCTTTCTACCAGTTTGTGGATTGTCCCACACACTGCAACAGGACAATTGACTTCCTGTATGCTAATGTGAGGGATGCATACAGAGCGACCCCCCTCCTCCCACTAGGGAAGTCAGACCATAACATGGTCTAGCCGGAATACAAAATACATTAGAGAATCAATCAGTTCTTGTGCTTCTGCCATCATTTACACAGACAAGATTTTCTTGGCAATTATAGTCTGTCTTATCAGAATTGAAATCTCCACACCCCACAGTATTTCCGTGATCCCTTGTTATTTCATCAAGTTTCGTCCAGTTTTTTGCAGGGATTATAGAAATTGACAATCATTAACACCTTATTTCCTACCCAAATCTCTACTCCTACATATTCCAATTCAACTTTTATATAAACCTTATAACCTTATCTATAAGGTAAGCTCTCCTTCACAAAAGTGACACACCCACCCCCATTGCCTTCTGTCCTATCTTTCCTGATTGCCATATATCCATTTATTCTAAACTCTAAAAACAGTTTTAACCACGATTCTTGTACACATATCACATCAGGTTGTTCCTTCTGTCTGTGTATATATAATGTATATACTGCTTAAAATCTTGACTATTCGCAATCAAACTCCGAGCATTCCATTGGAGTATTATCAGCATTATCAGAAATGTTTTTATCACCATGTATCCCGACTAGCCTGATTACTTAGTTCATCTCTCACTGCCTCCCATTTTATGTCTTTCATTTTTCATTCAGCTGCCTTCACAATTATTTGAATCCTTTCTGTTTTCGACTTTACATCTGCAGTGGCAACAACTCCTGCTATAAATGTCACAAACTTCTTCTTGTCCTCTTCCATTTTCCTATCAATGATTTCAATACATTTCTCCAGTATCTACTCCTTGCCACCACATTGCTTACTGCTCTGTTTCTCTTGCTTAACCATTTTAACTGCCTCTGCATACAAGACCTTCTCTTTCAATCTAATCTGCTGCAACACAACCTGTTGTTTCATCACATCCCCTAAAGGTAACACTATGTTCCCCTCCACAACTGCAGCATTTTGGTTTTGTGCCATGTCCACACTTGCCATACTCGTGGTCACCGCCACAGCGAGCACATCTCCCCTTTTCTTGCAGACATTAGCAATGTGGCCAAACTTCTGGCAGTTGTAGCATCTTATTGGCTTTGGTACAAATTCCCTCACGTTGTATCTCAGATAATCAAAATACAGTGCTTCAGGGAATACCTTCACTTCAAATTCCACCAATACTGTTTCTAACTCTTTTTTCTCGACTCCTCTACTCATTCTTTTTGCACTTTTAACAGACTTATCACGGACTTCATATTTACACTTAGAGAGATTTCTACTATGACCCCTCTGCACAAATTAGCATGTTGCTCCCCCTACTCTTACAGTTTTAACAACTTTAATTTTAATCTCTCAGCACTCTAGCGTATTTCACTTCACCTACTTGCGTCCTAATTATCTTAGTAAGTTTTAGAGGATCCACTCTCTTTACTCCGTCAGCCCCCTCAAACCTTACCACGACATTCATAGAGGCTTCCTTCAACTTTCTGGCATTGTCAGCCTTCCCTTCACTGTCTGTCTCTTCAAAGCTGGATTCAAAGCTTTTTTTGTCTTTTCCTGTCACAGACCCTACAAGGTTTACCACCTTTCCCCACTTGCTCCTATCCTGAACCCTCAAACAGGTCTTCACCGTCACTGCCCTCCATGCTGTCGTAGTTGGTTTTACCAGGTGTCTTTGTTGTCATATCCTCTTGAACCAGAAGAAGCTGGTAAAAAGATCGTTACCAGACCTGTACAGGCCATCGACCGACTCTCCCACTAGCTACTCCTTACTCCTCAGACCGTAATTATGAATGAAAAAACTCTAAGAAAATTCAAGTTAGCACAATTTGTATTCCGGCTATCTGTGTCAGTCTGCCCACTTCGCGCCAAACCAGTGACCCGGAACCCTTAAGGAGCCAGCAACTAGACTTCACAGTCTGAACACACAGTTTAGGCTAACACTTCGGGATGTGACTGTAATGTTGTTAATGCTGTAATGTTAGAGATATTTAGTGTATAACAGTCCAACGGTCAAGCGTTGTCCAGTGAGCGGAAACAGTTCACCTGTAAACTATGATGATTTTGTGGCCGTTTGAGCTGCCAGAGAGGAAAACACGGGGCTTTAATGACTTGATTAAGCAATCTGTGCTCTCGATTTAGCAATCCGTGCGCTCGATTTAGCAATCCGTGCGCACCGTCTAGTAATCCATGCTCAGAATTTAGTAATCCGTGCGCACGGTTTACTTTTTTTTCTTCACCCTATGTTTTTTTTTCTTCTCCGTGGCACCTCCCGGGCTCTGTAGTTTGTGGCCTTCTGGCCATAACTGGCCTTCTTTCTGGGGCCACCCTGACCTGCTGAAAGCGGACAGCCTTCATCCTACTGGAGCAGGCGCCGCTATTTTATCTAGGAACATAGGGGCTTAAAGCAGGTTTGACATTAGGAAATTAGTATTCGGCAGGTCTTAGGTGATTAGAGAGCCTGCTAGGTTTACTGATAATTAGCTAATATGTCCAGTCAGGGAAATCCTTACAGTATTGACTGTCAGAGTAGCCAGACCTATAACACTGAGACTGAATGCTGCATAAAGACTAAATTCTACAAATCTAAAATCAACAAAAGAGGAGTGAATCATAAGAACTTAATAAAAATAAAAACTAATCCTCTTACAGAACAAAATTCAAACAAAACAGTCAAATGTAGATTATTAATATCAGATCTCTCTTGTCTAAATCCTTATTAATTAATGACTTGATAAGTGACCATCGGATAGATTTATTTAGTCTCACTGAAACCTGGCTGCAGCAGGATGAATATGTCAGTTTGAATGATCGGGGTCAGGGTTGAGGAGTAGCAGCAATCTACAACTTAAGCTTATTAATTAACCCCAGACCTAAAGATAGTTATAATTAATTTGAGAGCCTCACTCTTAGTCTCTCAGTTCCAAACTGGAAAAGTAAAAACCCAGTTTTATTTGTTATTGTATATCGTCCTCCTACCACTTACTCTGAGTTCTTATCTGAATTCTCAGACTTTCTATCTGATTTAGTTCTCAGTACAGATAAAATTGGTCCATTGCATTTATTCAATATGTAGATAAACCCACTCACAATTTTAATCACACCCTCGATCTTGTTCTGACTTATGGAGTAGAAATTGATTTCCCAAAATCCTCTGTTGTCCGACCATTTCTTAATAACTTTTGAATTCACTATAATGTAGACTACATCCCTTAAGAAGAAATTCCACCACAGCAGGTGTCTAAATGAAAATGCTGTTACCAAATTTAAAGAACTGATCCCATTATCTTTTAATCCAATGACATATGCCAACACAGAGGAGGGTAGTAATTTTAACTTGACTCCTGTACAGGTCGATTATTTCATTGAAAATACTGCAGTCTCATTGCGTACAATACTCGATGCTGTCGCACCTCTGAAAAAGAAGGAGGTTAGCTCCATCGTACAATTCACATATTCGTACCTTAAAGCAAACATCACAAAAGCTAGAAAGGAGGTGGCACTCCACTAATTAAATTGAATCCCGAGTAGCCTGGAAAGGCGGCTTAATAGTGTATAAAAAAGCCCTCCATAAAGCTAGAACTACATACTATTCGTCTCTAATAGAGGTGAATAAGAACAACAGGTTTTTTGGTTTCTTTTCAGCACTGTAGCCAGGCTGACAAAGAGGTTCTGTTGAGCCGAATATTTGCTAATCTCTTAGCAGTAAGGACTTTATGAACTTCTTTACAAGTAAAATCCTAACTATTAGAGACAAAATTGATCAGACCCTTCCTGTAACTGGCATGGACACAGTGTGTCCAGCAGTTTTAGGATCTCAATCTTACTTGGAATACTTCCATCCTGTAGATCATGCAGAGTTAATGTCAATATTAAATGCACCCCAGCAACACACCTGCACCTCAAGGCACTTACATGTGTGTTGGTGTGATGGGATACCCCCCCCACCCCAGAGCCAGCTCCCCCGCTGACTCCCATAGGCACCCCCGCTCCCCAGAGTCCTCCCAGGGCAGGGGGCCCAGGCCCATC
>JAUYWH010000004.1:18874156-18894601 GCA_034779795.1 Ctenopoma multispine
GTTTATTTGCTTCCTATTCAAGACACTTTGATAAGAATGACTATATTGTTAATATAGGCGGCTACAGAGAATCATTTTTTTTTTTTACATTTTTGGTTGGTGTTGTGCCTTGTGATTTTTTTTAATTAAAAAAATAAACCTTGGCTCAAAAAAGGTTGAAAAACACTGCACTAGCCTACACACAGACACAAAAACACAACTCAATCACCACATGTTCCTAGCATAGCCAGCATTTATATTTACTGTAGTTCTTTAGGGACTTTTGCTTGCTAACTAAATGATGATCATTTCACAGAGACATACACATCTGTCCCCACCCTGAGAGTCAACCTTCACAATAAGAGTCTGATTTTCACAGTAAGAGCATTTTTGTGAAAAACCAATGAAACAAGTGGAAAGTGATTTGGATCTTTACAAAAAAGACATTAGTTAGGAAAATCATGTCTGTCATTTGTCATTCATCTTTTCTTGGTCAACGTTTGCTCTTTATGAACTTTTTTGTCAACTTCTACAATTGTTGATATGTCTTTGTAAACTTTTTGGCTTCCTCATCTTTGAGTTGTCTTTTTGTCTTTGTTTGCTTTGTGTTAACTATATGAGTTTGTCAACTTTTTGTCTTTGTCAACTTTTTTCTGTCACCTTTTTGTCTTTATCAGCTTTTTTTTTAACTTTTTCTCTTTGTCAAGTTTTTCATCTTTTTGTCTTTGTCAACTTGAAATAAAGAGAAAGGCGCGTCGGAAAGATGCTGACCGGCACGATTTCTCCAGAAATTGCAAAGTCTAGTTTAACAATGGTGTTTTTGTTTGTTTAAGTTTTGCGCAATTGTAACCTTTTTAAAGCAATTTAAACATTTTAAAGCAATCTAAATTTGCAATTTTCCAACAGGTTGACCTTATAAGGTAATAGTATCGGAACGGTATCTGCGATACTGGCCCTGTATTTACTTGGAATTGAATCAATACCAAAGCTTGCGTTATCGCACCCCGCTGTTAAATAATGACTGTTGAAATGACACCACCTGAAGCTTACATTTGACTGCACACAGTTACACAGAGGAGCAGAAAATATAGAAGTCCCACAACACACACGTTTTATATTTGTCACATTCACAGGGAATCTTATGTATTTCTAATGCCATTGCTTGTCCTGTGTTTGTTACCTGCAGTAATAAGATATCCAGCTACTATGTTGTGTTCCAGTTGAGTAAAGGCACTTTTTCCCCCATAAGTTGCAACACTGTCTGAAATATTTAGTCCAGAGTTGTCCCCCATTTTCAGAGTTGTTAAAAAAATTGTCGTCCCAGCAGTCCCAACAGTCTTAAAGAAAATGACACAGAGATGTAATATAAAGGAAAGAGTGACCTCTGCAAATGCTGCTTCTCTCTAAAATCTGTAGGGTGTTGTGTTGTGGGGAGGTCGGGGGTGAACAGGGATTATTACATTCCACTGCTCTTTGTAACACAGGCAGCAGGGCTGCACAAAACAGGATTAACAGTCACGTGGAGTTGTTTCAGATTGAGCTATGTCTAATAAGTTTTCACATTACAAAACTGATGTTGAGTTCATTTCACAGGGGGTGTGGACACACACAGCTTTACTGTGAGAGAATTAGTTTGATTATTTCATAGAAATTGTTGTGGAATATTGTGAATGTGCAAATACACTGCTAATTACCCAATACCCAAATTAACACTGTCAGATTTAATTTTAACCCTTTCAAAGTGTCTATATGGGTCCACCCCAGAAAGTCAGTCCCAAAATGCTTAAATGCTATTATAGTGCCATTACCAAAGAAGATAAACATCACTTTTCTATGCGACTATCGGCTGGTGGCCCTCACCCCACTAGTAAAGAAATGCTTTGGAAGACTGGTCCTCTCACACATCAAGGACTCCATTCCAGCCACAATTGATCCATATCAGTTTGCTTACAGAGCAAACAGATCCACGGATCCAATCTTGACAGCTCTTCATAGAGACAGAGCAAATATGTGAGGATGCTGTTTGTCAATTTTAGCTCTCCTTTCAATACTGTCATCCCCAGCAAATTGTCATCTAAATTTCACCATCTGGCAGAGATGGTGCCAGGCAGTGAGCTCATCGCTCTGCAGCTGGATCCAGGACTTTCTGACTGAGCAACCTTAAGTCGTGAGACTGGGCCCCCACAAATCCTCAACTATCACTCTTAGCACTGGTACACCACAGCGCTGTGTGCTTATTCCCAATCCGTTCTCCCTCTTTACCCATGACTGTGTCCCCACCTACAATACCAGCACCGTAGTAAAGTTCGCAGACGCCTTTGACAAATTGTGTTTGGTGACTTGTGGCCATGACAAAACAGTGACTGGGCTCATCACTGGTGTTCTGGTGCTAAGACAACAACCTGTCTCTGAATACAGAAAAGCCCAAGAACTCATCATTGAGTCCAGGAGGCCACAAGTCACCAAACACACTCCAGTCTTTGTCAAAGGCAAGAGCATGAAACGTGTGTCTAGGATCAGGTTCCTGAGAGTAGGTAGGGAGGAAGTAAAGAAGGCTCAGCAGTGACGGTTCTTTCTCAGGAAAGGCTGGCCTTCCAATAGAGAAGCCGGTCACATTCTAGCATTGCTCTATAGAAAGCATCTTAACACACTGCATCCCATGTTGGTACCTCAGTTGCTCTGTGGCTGACCAGAAGGGTCTGCAGCGTGTAGTCTCCAGGTCTCAGAAAATCATTGAGACTCAACTCCCACCTCTGGAGGAAATCTATAACACCCAGTGCCTCAGGAAAACCATCTGTGAATACCCCACACACCCATGCCACCAGCTCTTGAAACTTCTTCCATCAGGCAGACGTTTCAGAAACATTCGGTCCCACACACCCAGGCTGACAAATAGCTTCTTTCCCAGAGCTGTAGCCGCTCTGAATCAGGCCAATAGGCATACAGACAACAGCTTATGATATAAGTATTAAACTATAATGTTGTTTTCTACGTATCCACTATTCACACCCACAAATAACTTTCATTGCACTTACCAGAGGTGGGTAGTAATGAGTTACATTTACTCTGTTACATTTACTTAAGTAACTTTTTGAAAAAAAAAAAAGTTTTATTGCGTCATACTTTTTACTTTTACTTGAGTAGATTTGTGAAGAAGAAACGCAACTCTTATTCCGGTATATTTGACAACACTCGACTCGTTACTACTCATAATTTACCATTTATTCTACCAGAGAGATGCCATCTAGAGGACAAGAGAACAAATTAAAACCATGTAGGACCGTATTTAAATCATAACAGCTTAAATATAAGCAGAGTTTTGTCTAAGTTAACACCTTGTTTTTATCTCATAAACATATTTTAAATATATAAAGAGGGATTTTATGGTTAAAATGTAACACTATGGTTGCTTTGTGTGTTTATATGGTACATTGGTAATAGAGCAGCAGTCTGAAAGTACCATTCATAATAACAATAAAATTATTTATAAGCTTTCACGGGTCACCTGAAATGTGGGGGTGTGCCGGATTTGGCCCGCGGGCCTTGAGTTTGACATTTGCGATCTACAGGAAAGAAGCAGTCTAAGTAAGACTGAGATCTAATAAACAAATTTACAGGTGTTGGACAAGTGTGTCTGTCCATGCCAATTGCAGGGAGGATCTGATCAATTTTTTCTCTAATAGTTATCACTTTATTTGTAAAGAAATTCATAAAGTCATCGCTGCTGAGAGATAAGGGAATTGTAGGTTCAGCAGAGCTATGACTTTTTGTCAACCTGGCTACAGTGCTGAAAAGAAACCTTAAAGGCTAAAGTTCTTATTTGCCTCAATTAATGAAGAATAATGTGTGGTTCTAGATTTACGGAGGGCTTTTTTTATACCTTATTAAACTATCTTTCCAGGCTAAGCAGAATTCATCTAAATTTGTGGAGCGCCACCTCCTTTCAAGCTTTCGGGATGTCTGCTTTAAACTACGGATTTGTGAATTGTCGCATTGTCCGCAGAGAAGCTCCAGCATTATCAACAATATAATCAACCTATGCAGGAGTAAAGTTAGGATGACTATTCTTCTCTGTGTAGGTACAGGACACCGGATTAAAATATGATGGTATCCAGGAGGACTTTATACAATAACAAATAAAACAGTTTTTTGACTTTTCCAGTTTGGGTCTGAGAAATTGAGAGTGAGGCTTGAGTTGCAGATACCTGCTACTCCTCTGCCCCGACCTGTACTTCTAGGAATATGATAATTAATAGTAAAAGTTATTAGTATAAGTAGTGAAACGTTTCAACTTTTCTTTTACCTTAATTTGCTATTTTGTAAAGATGTTATTTATTTTGACCATTTTGTTTTATTTTATTATTCAGAAATACCAGAATTTGCACATTATTTTATATTTTTGGCTGTCTGATTACGCCATTTCTAAAAATTAAAATAAAAAATTAGACATTAAGATCAGTTACTCACTACTTGAGTAGTCTTTTCATCAAGTACTTTTTTTACTCTTACTTGAGTAATTTTTGGATGACTACTTACTTCTACTTGAGTAATATTATAGTGAAGTAACGCTACTCTTGTACACACACTGTAGTGTACATCACCATCCACGACAGTAGGTGGCACTGTGCAACTCGCTTGTGGTCGTCTAGAAAAGAAGACACGTGACCCTGCAGCATTTCCTCTTTAAAGCATACCAGCTTCTTCGTTTCAGAGGACGTTTGTTACCGCAGAAGATAAAGATGCCGGGAGTCCTGAGGACCGTTGTTGGTCGCGCTGTTCCTGCCCTTCGGGGAAACACCGTTATTCAGAGGGCTAACCTCCAGACTAGACCGGCCAAGGATGTTATCGGTCCAGTTGTAAGTCTCTAAATCTAAGTCGCTCTGACCTCATGCTAACCGATCCACAAGCTAGCCGTTGTTAGCTGTCATTGACTGACGAGGTCAAAACTGGTATCTCTAATCAGCGGGGGTTCTGTTTTAAAATATAATGTATCAGTTTTATCAAAGTACCCTGCATTTAAATACCTACATGGTGGGTAAAATATGTCAAGTCTTAGCTCGTTGTGGTCATATTAGTTGTATCATCACTTAGGCTAATGCTAAGATGTTAGCCACAATACGTCATACAGCGCTAGCAAATCTGCGTAGAAAATAACGTGTTGAAGAATGAGGGTCGTCTGGTGTGGACATTTGTTTTAGAAAGGCCCAGTCTTAAGTAAATGTAGTCCAAATTCCACATGTATTCTTTACAGGCTGCCCGTCAGCACAAAGGGTGCACTTGTTTCAAGTCCTGCATGGCATCAAAACATGGAAAGGAAGCATTTTCCCAAATTAACTTACTTTTCAAACCTGCCTTGCCCTATGTGGGGAAACTACTCGCCCCTAAGCCTAATAACTGATTGTGCCGCCCATGGTGGAGGCAACTGCAATCCAGCTTTTGCAATAACCATCACTGTGGAAGAATTTTGGTCCACCATCTTTGCAGAATTGTTTTAATTTGGCCACATTGGAGGGTTTTCAAGCATTAACAGCCAATTTTAAATCACACTACATGATCTCATCAGATTATGTCTGGGTTTTGACCAGGCCACTCCAAAGTCTTAATTTTGTTTTGTTTTTTTAACCATTCAGAGGCGTTGCTTGTGTTTAATTTGCATAACCACCATAAAGTAATAATCAGTAATCAATAGTAATGAGTCAATGTGAAGCTGCTGATTGGCTATAAGATGACTTAGTCCCCTCTTTCTCCTCTGTCTTGTGTCCAGGAAACTGTCATTGGAATGGGAGTTTTCACATTGACCATCCTGGCACCATCTGGATGGATCCTGGCCCACCTGGAGGACTACAAAAAGAAAGTGTAAACTGGACAGTTTAACCTTTTAATCCCTAGCGTAGCCAGTTTCCTGTCTCCAGTGCCAATCTGGGACCATCATCATTATGTTCTGCAACAGAAATGGATGAGGAGGAATGTAGAACAAGTTTTACCCTCACTCTTCTACCTCTCCTTCTGCTTCAATTCCCTGATACAATGCTCAGATGATAAATATTGTGTTGTACATCTTCCTTCTTGAGTATGTTACAAAATACAAATTTAAACACCACCATATTGCCTGTGACTTGTATATTTTGTCTCCTTTAGACACAGTTTTTGAGGTCTTGGGTAACAGAGGAACATTCTTCTGACAGCAGGGACATGAAGGGTAGCCTTAGGTTGATAAAGCTTTAGGTCTTCAAGCAAAGCAAGTACACTGACACTGAGAGTCTGCCGGAGAACTGCCTAGATTCTCAAGGACCCCACCCACCCCCAACCCAGACTGATCACACTTCTACCGTCAGGCAGAAAGCATAGAAGTGTGAAATGAAGGACTATCAGGGTAAAGAACTCCCCCCATCAGGATCCACTTCATTCTGTCTACTAGTGGTATGCGATACCACAAGCTTTAGTATCGATCCGATACAAAGTAAATATAGGGCCAGTATCACCGATACAGATCTGATACTTTAACTTATAAGTACAGCCTGCCAGAAAATGCACCATTTAAAAAAAAGTCCTGCTGGAAAATCACATAAAAGTGCTTTAGAAATGTTTAAAATGCTTAGAACATTAGAATTGGTGTAAAAACACAACCAAGTGCACAAAAATATTAACAAACAAAAACACCAGTGTTGAATTAACATCCAGATCCAGGATTACTGTCTTGAACTAAGGCTTAAGTAAAATCCCTGTCATATTAAATTGCATTAAACATGACCAAACCCACAAAACAGAAAAACACCAGTGTTACATTAAGTGAATATAACTCCAGTATATTTCTCTTGAACCTACAGATAATCACAATTGGTGCTACGAATTATTTATTTCTCTAGGAGTACGTTTAAGGACAGAATGCCAGAAAATATTTGAATTTGCACTGAAAGTAGAAGAGACAATATATCGATACCAGCATGCTAGTATCTATCCGATAACAATATCAACGTGGTATCCAATACTATTGATACTTTGGATCGATCCTCCCACCACTACTGTCTACCTCATTTGACTTTTACTGTAATAGTTTGCACTCAAGCATTTTTACTTCCAGATGATATTTATTGCACATGCACATACACATACAGCACACACTTACCTGAACCTTGTTATAGTTATGTTGTTACACTTATGTTGCCTTTAATGATACTTATTTATCTTTATATTCTTTTTATGTGGCATATGGTGTGGACACCAAAGAAATAATTTTATGTGCAGTAAAAAGTGTTTCTTTACTGTTCACATGGCAATAAACCCTTTGAGTCTTAACTATAGTTAGAACAAAATAATCTTTCAACAAGATTCAGATTCAAGATGCAAAAAATTCAATTCAGTTTTATTTATATAGCGCCAATTCACAACAGAAGTCATCTTGAGGCACTTTACATTATAAGGTTTAAGACCTTACAAAATATAAGTAAATACAGAATAATATAGAAAACCCAACAGTCCTACTTGAATAAGCACTGAGGCGACAGTGAAGAGGTAAAAAACTCCCTTTAATGGAAGAAACCTCCAGTAGAACCAGGCTCATGGTGGGCAGCCATTGCCTCGACCGGTTGGGGTGAGTGGAAAGAGTACAGAGGAAAGAACAACAGCCAAATCAAAGACTATAACGAGAAGCAGCCGACAAAACACTGGGCAGGTTGGTAGGGCCAGCAGCTGCATACTGGATATCATCTCCGAGCTGGGGATTCCTGCAGATATGTACAGAGAGACGGGACAAAGAGGGAGAAGCAGAACTATGGGAGAAAGAAGACACAAAGTTAATAGTAGTATTGGTATATGAGCCCTAACTATAAGCTTTTATCAAAAAGGAAAGTTTTAAGCCTAGTCTCAAAGGTAGAGAGGATGTCTGCTTTCCGAACCTGAAGAGGGAGCTTTTTCCATAGGAGAGGAGCTTGATAGCTAAAGGCTCTGCCTCCCATTCTACATCTGGAAACTGTAGGAACCAGGAGTAGACCTGCACTCTGAGAGTGAAGTGCTCGGCTGGGACAGTATGGTTCTATGAGGTCTTTAAGATAAGATGGAGCCTGATCATTAAGTGTTATGTTAGGAGTAGGATTTTAAATTCTATTCTAGATTTCACAGGGAGCCAATGGAGAGAAGCTAATGTAGGTGAAATATGATTTCTCTTGCTAATCCAGTCAGAACTCTGGCTGCAGCATTCTGGATTAACTGGAGGCTTTTGAGTGAGTTATTGGGACATCCTATCAGTAATGAATTACAGTAGTGCAGTCTAGAAGTACCAAATGCATGGACTAGTTTTTCAGCATCACTTTTAGACAGAATGTTTGTAATCTCAGAAATATTCCTCAGGTGAAAGAAGGCAGTTCTACATATTTCTTTAATGTAGTAGGTAAAAGATAACCTCACAGTACTTGAGGCCAATGCAAATAAAATAACCTCAGTTTTGTCTGAATTAAGAAATAGAGAATTACAGTACATATAACATACATACAACATACAGATATGTTCTATAGGAAACACCCTGAAACAGCTTCTAATGTGATCTGTGGCTGTACAGAAAATTTAATCATTATATAGATGCGGCGCCTCACTTGTTTAATGGTAGGGGAAACACTAGTTTACATACCTCTGTGAGTCTGCCTTTTCTCACATGAATGTAATAAAGTCGAAGTTCAGAACAAAATGAACATTTAAATGACTTTATAAGAATGAACCTTAGTGGCTGCACTCCACCATACTCCTGTCTTGTTGAGCCACTCGTCTGTAGTCAATTAAGACACTAGGACGGGGCTTCTTATTCATAGGGATCAGGCAGGACTTTTTCCACTTCAGAGGAAGTCTCCAGATGCAGGTTCAGGTTGAAAATGTGTTAGACAACAAGTAATAAGACTTCACAAAGTGTTCACTGATGTTCATAAAGGCTGAATATCATTTTTATGGACATTTTTAAGTAAACAAAAACAAACAAAAAAACAATAATAACATTAACAAAAATATAAAAAACAACAGAGTCAGCATTAAAGAGGTTTCAAATCAAATGATAATAATTGACATTTATAATAATTATACATGCTGAAATTATTTGTCATGTGTTCATAACTTAGTCACCATTTGATTGGTCTTATTGTTAGTAGCGATGGAAGTGGCCTTCTTCTTGAGAACATAATTTTGGATTTAAATCTAAATGTTTATTTTTTGGCCCACACGGTCTTCCTTACTTTCCACCGGTAAATCACTTGAACGGTGGTTGGTCATGTGACAAAAACAGACATCTCGGAACCCAACATATCACTTTTCGTCTGACAACTAGCATATTCTAGCACGTAAAAATACATTGTTTTTACATTGTGTAGCTTGTGTAGCTATTGAAGGGCAGTTTTATGAATGACATGATTCAATTGTTGGCAGTAAATGTCAGTTAGTTAAACTTCGAAACATTCGCTATTGTCATTGTTGCTAACGCCAGTGCTTCGCCAAACTCAATTGAAATATCGGACAATTAACTAGTGCTGCTCACTGATATTGTTAACCGTTACGAGCCATTTGTTTCAGTGTCAGTGGTAGATAGCAGACCGTCTTTTAAAGACAACCCTAAAATTGAAAAATAATTTTAGAAAATGAGGCATAACAACTCCGGTCATCGGCTAGAAAAACACACAATCAGTTGACAGTTTTCAAATGGAGTTTGGCGTGTTTTCTTGTTCTGCTACTGTGTTTCCTTCAGACAGCGCTAGTAAAAATCTGACCAATTTTTCAAGCTGTAGCTTTGTCACGTTTTTCTAATGTCTTTAGAAATCCATTAGGATGAGGCTGGTCATTCTGGACGACTATGAGCTGGCCAGTGAGTGGGCAGCAAAATACATCCGCAACAGAATCATCCAGTTCAAGCCCTCTGCTGAAAGATACTTCACCCTGGGCTTACCTACAGGTGAGCAACCCTCACAAAACCAGTGGTGGTAAGATTAGTAGTCAGGCTACTACTGCAACATGATATCAGTGTTAGAAAAAGCAGAATGTAACCTGTATCCTTGTATTTCAGGAAGTACTCCTTACGGCTGTTACCAGAAGTTAATTGAGTACTACAGAAGTGGAGATATTTCATTCAAATATGTGAAAACTTTCAATATGGATGAATATGTAGGTGAGTTAAAGGATTTTATACTTCTACCTTAGAACCTATTAGTTGTGAAGCAGCTGGATTCATGGTACTGCAAGTCAAAAGCTGACACTTCTGTTCTCTAGGGCTCCCTCGTGCTCATCCAGAAAGCTACCACTCCTACATGTGGAACAACTTTTTCAAGCACATTGACATTGATCCAGCCAACGCTCACATCCTGGATGGAAATGCAGAGGACCTTG
Organism: Ctenopoma multispine; assembly: GCA_034779795.1. Classification (NCBI taxonomy): domain Eukaryota; kingdom Metazoa; phylum Chordata; class Actinopteri; order Anabantiformes; family Anabantidae; genus Ctenopoma; species Ctenopoma multispine. The sequence continues at coordinate 18,884,492 of JAUYWH010000004.1, forward strand.
AGGCAGAGTGTCAGGCCTATGAGCAGAAGATCACAGAGGCAGGAAGAATTGAGTTGTTTGTAGGAGGTCAGTGAATAATATTTTATATTGTTTTGTCTTCCATATCTCATCAGTCAGGCAGTCTGATGCAGACATAAAGGTTCTCTGTTTAGTTAAGTCTTTGTCAGTTACTTGTCATTCTCTTTCTGCAGGCATTGGACCTGATGGTCACATAGCGTTCAATGAGCCAGGCTCCAGCCTTGTTTCCAGGACCAGAGTCAAAACTCTGGCTAAAGACACCATTGTTGCCAATGCTCGTTTCTTTGGTAACAACCTCTCCAAGGTTCCCACCATGGCTCTGACTGTGGGTGTAGGAACTGTTATGGATGCCAAGGAGGTCAGATAGTTTCCTTTTTTGTCTTACAGTAACAGATGATATGTAACAGTGTTATGATACTCTGTACGTTGTATGTACTCTGAATGGGAAGATTAAGCAATTTGTATCAGTACAAAATGGCTCATGCCAAGTCAGATAGTAAATTGATCTAATTTGTGTTCCTTGTTAAAGGTTAAGTGCAGGTATTGTTCTGTATTTTTGTTATTGTTAACAAATCCCATAAACAGAGACAAAAAAAAACATGAATTCAGTGACTCCAGATGCTGATTCAGCTCCATTAGTCTTTGGAACTGTTAATAGGTAAAGAACAGCTTTCATATTTCTCATAATGAAGAATGGGACAAGTTCTGATCAACCCAGTGTTTGTGCAAAGTGAGTCAGAGAATGTTCTGTAGATAAAGTCACTGCTTTTCTGCTTGTCTTTACTCTTACTACTGTAAGTGTGTCTACTGCAGTGGACATAACAGTGTTTTTCCTTTGATCAGGTGATGATTCTGATCACAGGGGCACACAAAGCCTTTGCTCTGTATAAAGCTATAGAGGAGGGAGTGAACCACATGTGGACAGTTTCAGCCTTCCAGCAGCACCCTCGCACCATCTTTGTCTGTGATGAGGACGCTACATTGGAGCTCCGAGTCAAAACTGTAAAATACTTTAAAGGTACCAACAGCAGTTGGTAAATCATATTTGCAACATGTTGTGAAGTGTTGTAGTGTTGCAGTGAACATTATAATCTTTATGGAGATGCGATTTGTGCAGCACAGTTGGATTAGACTTTATTAGGTTTACCTAGGTGGATTTAGTTGGGGGCGTGGCTGTGGAGGCTCAGGAGTTAGAACAGGTCATGCGCTAATCACAGGTTAGATTCATGGCTCTCCCTGTTCACATCTAAGTGTTCTTGTGCAAGACACAAACTCCAGCAGAACCAGGCTTATGGTGGGTGGCCATCTGCTCCGACCAACTGGGGTTAGTGGACAGAGGAGAGAAAAAAGAACAGAAGTCAACAGAGATCAAAACAACAGGGAGCAGCAGAGACACTGGGTGGATTGATAGGACCAGTAACTACAGCTCCAAGGCCGAGAATACCTACAGAAAGATACAGAAGAGAGGGGACGAAGTACAACTAGGGGAGAGAGAAGAAATAAAGTAATTAACATGCAATGATGACATAAATAGTGGACAGATAGAGAAAAGGAGGACAGGAGCTCAGTGTAATGTGGGAGGTCCCCCAGCAGACTAAATCTATAGCACATATATGTCAAATTCAAGGCCTGCAGGCCAAATCCGGCCTGCCACCACATTTTATGTGGCCCGTGAGAGCTTATAAATTCCATTTATGGAATTGACACCACTGCTATAGCAGAATAACTAAGAAATGGTTCAGAGTCACCTGAGTCATCTTTAACTGTAAGCTTTATCTCAAAGGAAAGTTTTAAGTCTAGTCTTAAAAGGTAGAAAGGGTGTCTGCCTCCTTAACATGGATTAGGAGGTGGTTCCACAGGAGAGGAGCTTGATAGCTAAAGGCTCTGCCTCCCAGTCTACATTTGGAAACTCTAGGAACCACTAGTAGACCTGCACTCTGAGAGCAAAGTGATCTGCTGGGATAATAAGGTTCTATGAGGTCTTGTTGGGGTATGTTGGGGCCTGATCATGTAGAGCTTTATAAGTGAGGAGCAGGATTTTAAACTCCATTTTAGATTTTACAGGGAGCCAGTGGAGATAAGCTAATATCGGAAAAATATAATCTATCTTCAATTCAATTTAATTCAACTTTATTTATTGCCAATTCACAACAGAAGTCATCTCGAGGCACTTTACATTGTAAGGTTTAAGACCTTACAGAAAATAGGTAAATACGAAATAATATAGAAAACCCAACAGTCCCACTTGAGCAAGCACTGAGGCGACAGTGGAGAGGAAAAACTCCCTTTTTTAACAGAAGAAACCTCCAGCAGAACCAGGCTCATGGTAGGCTGGAGTGAGTGGAAAGAGTACAGAGAAAAGAACAACAGGCAAATCAAAGACAACAATAAGAAGTAGCAGATGAATCCCTAGGCAGGTTGGAAGGACCAGCAGCTGCACATTGGATATCACACAGCTAAGAGCTGGGGATTCCGGCAGAGAGGTACAGAGAGGAGGAAGCAGAACTACAGGAGAGAGAAGACACACAGTTAATAGCAATATTGGCATATGAGAGCTAACTATAAGCCTTATCAAAAAGGAAAGTCTTTAACCTAATCTTAAAGGTAGAGAGGGTGTCTGCTTTTCAAACCTGAAGAGGGAGCTGGTTCCATAGGAAAGGAGCTTGATAGCTAAAGGCTCTGCCTCCCATTCTACATCTGGAAACTCTAGGAACCACAAAGGAACCACAAGTAGGCCAGCACTCTGAGAGCGAAGTGCTCTACTGGGGCAGTATGGATCTATGAGGTCTTTGATATATGATGGGGTCTGATCATTAAGTGCTTTGTATGTTAGGAGAAGGATTTTAAACTCTGTTCTAGATTTAAGAGGGAGCCAATGAAAAGCTAATGTAGGTGAAATATGATCTCTCTAGAATGCTGCAGCATTCTAAATTAACTGGAGACTTTTGAGTGAGTTATTGGGACATCCTTTCAATAATGAATTACAGTAGTCCAATCTAGAAGTAACAAATGCATGGACTAGTTTTTCAGCATCACTTTGAAACAGGATGCTCCTTATTTTAGAAATATTCCTCAGGTGAAAGAAGGCAGTTCTACATATTTCTTTTATATAATGATTAATGGAGATATCCTGGTCAAAGATGACTGGGAAAAGATTCCTGACCGTAGAACTCGAGACCAGAGCTATGTCATCTAGGGTAGCTATATGATTAGATAAGGTGTCTCTGTGGTTTTGAGGCCCAAATATAATAACCCCTGTCTTGTCTAAATGAAGGAGCAGAAAATTACAGGACATCCAGGTCTTTATTTCATTTAACAAGCTTGAAGTCTGATTAATTGATTTGTTTTTCCTGGTTTCATGGATAAATATAGGTGGGTGTCATCTGCATAACAATGGAAGTTTATAGAGTGTTTTCTTCCTTTGACCAGTGCTTTTCTGTACTATGATTTACTCTAAATCCTGACTGTAAATCTTCATACAGATTGTTCCTGCGAAGGTGATCACAGAGCTGCTTTGCAACAGTTTTTTCAAGGATATTAGAGAGAAAGGGCAAATTGGATATTGGTCTATAATTGGCTAAAATACCTGAGTCAAGAGTAGGTTTTTCCAGGAGAGGTTTAACTACATCTACCTTAAAGGCCTGTGGAACATAGCCTGTTAGTAGAGATATATTTATCTGCTCTAATATAGACATACTGATCAAGGGGAACGATATCCTTGAGCATCTTGCAAGAGCTCAGGAGGTAGAGCAGTTGTCATCGTGAGATCAGTGGTTCAATTCCCGGCTCCTCCAGTCATATGTTAAGTGTCCCTGGAACCCAAGTTGCCCCTGGTGTGTCAGGTCAGCTGCATAGCAGCTCTGTAATCTGCTGTGTGTGTGCAGCATTGTAAAGCGCTTTGACTCTATATAAGTGCATTTCATTTAGAAAAGATTTATTTCATTCAATCCCACTGACATGTTCCAGACTGGAATAAAATGTTATGATCTGTAGTGTCGATAGCAGCAGTAAGATCTAACGAGACGAATGCAGAGAGAAGTCCGCTGTCGGAAGCTAATGGAAGATCATTGGTAACTTTAACAAATGCTGTTTCTGTACTATGATGTACTCTAAAACCCTAAATGAAGATCTTCATTTCATCTTCATGAACATGAAGGTGGTCACAGAGCTGCTTCAAAGCTACCTTTTCAAGGATTTTAGAGATAAATGGAAGATTGGATATCAGTCTATAATTGGCTTAAACCCCTGGATCAAGAGTAGGTTTCTTGAGTAGAGGTTTTACTACAGCTACTTTGAAAGTAAAAGCTGCAGCACAATCAACAATTTAATCGACCTGTACAGGAGTAAAGTTAGGATCACTGCTGTCCTCAGTGTAGGTACATGTCACTGGATTAAAAGATGATGGAAACATTTCCTTACATTTGGTGTCAGTATTTTCAGACATCTACTGTGGATTTTTTTATGTGATGCAATCTCTATAGTAAATTCAAATGTTATTACAAATCGTCAGACAGCAAAGGGTTTTGAGGAAAAACTATTAAATGATTAATTCTTTTCCATAAGTCAGAATGTGAAACATGGATAAATATAAGTGTGAACAGAGAATGTGAGAATACTACACTTTGTGAAGTGACTGTCAGTTATCTATATTTCTATGTAAGCTCAGCTGAAAAACATGGTAACAAGCCTGTCAGTGCAGGGATTTACCCTGCTATTTGTGTTAAGATATTCACAACAGTTATAATTATACAGATACAAAGCTGAAAAAGACACCACTGTGATCAAGTGAGAAAGAGTTTGTGTTGAGCTAAACACTGTTGTATTTCCTAAGAGCAAATTTTCGACTCTTAATAGCAACATCAATTTCACAATAGTGAAAATTCAGCCTTTTTCTGTTGATGTGTAAATTATGTATTATTTTTCTACCATTTATGTTTCCATTCTAGGTTTAATGCATGTTCATAACAAACTGGTGGACCCAGTGCTTAGCATAAAAGACCAGTAAAACAAGATGACAACTGAAGAAAGATCCATGGATCCAACATGGAAAGAAAGAAGGATTTACATGCGCCACTGCTGAGTGAGTGTTTGACTCACTGACTGACTATGTATATGGTTTATTCAGAGACTTGAACTGCCTTTAGGAAATGTTTTCCTCTTGTTACATATCATGATGTTACTGATCATAATGAAATAAGTGTTGCATTTTAGTAATTATGAAATGGGCTGATGGTCACTCTGGGGTTCTCTGTTTACCTTTTTGAATCATTGCTGGTGCTCTAGGTTGACCTTTATTTGTGTGTGGTATAAGAACTTTACAGGCTGGATTTGAAGTTGTGACAGTAAACATAACACTTTCAGTTTGTTTGCTGTGAGAAACAGAATGTGAAGTAGACCTTGATTACCTTGTTTAATGCAGTACCTGCCTAATTTACCTAATTTCTTTCATATAGATAATTATTCTGGATCCACGATTCCTCCATTCTGCACTTTATTTTTATGGAAAGTATCCCTTTGCAGCCTTTGTTTAGACTAATCGTGATTTATGTTTGCTTACAACATTCCTGCTTTGACTTTCTATAAATCTAATGCTACTCTTCCTGTTTATTAGGCTGTTTATTAGACTTTTTCTTCCCCGTTCACGTGTACTGTAGTCTCTATTTTGACAATAAAAATTTTAATAGGAGTCCTTTGTGTGATTAGTTTTGTTTTTGTGAAACCTGGGGTAGGCTTGCACTTAATGTAATTCTCTTTTAGAAACATGTTAAAAACTCATTGAGAGGGGGTGATAGACTGAAAAAACATTTGTAAAGAGAATTGTTTTGGATGTAAAAGCTCAATACCCTGGCCTAAATTTAGAACTGGATTTTTTTTCCTTTTTCCGAAAAGATTAAATTAATATTTTGCTATGTGTATCTACTTATATTGATAAATTAAGTGTATTTTGATGTGTGAATATGTAAAATACATCAGTTACAGTTGTAAAAACATATATACTGCACATTTCTTTCATAAAATGAAATGTTTTCACAGTGTAACCTTCTGTGTGAAAAGCCCTTGCAGGTGAACACCTGAGCTTCCTGGTCATGTGACCATATGCAGACAGAAGATGCAGTCTATACACTGCCATTTTGAACTTGCCCTGAATAAGTTAATCTTGGTCGAAACATATAGGCATGTTTTTAATTGATAGACAAATTTAAATAAAGGTTTTTTATATTCATAATCACATAATTATAATTCATAATCAAAGCACTCCGAGTAACTTGTTTCTGTCTCTCACAGAAAACAGTTCTGACTGTGTCACAAACTACTTTGATTTTTCACCTTCAGTTGTTTTCCACAGTAGGAGAGTCAGACCTGAGGTTGTACATTTATCAGACACAGTATGATAGGAACACATTCACTGCCCACTTTATTAGGTACACGTGTACAATCCAGTGCAGTCCAGTAAAACAACTCTGCAATTAATTCTACTTTTACAAGGTTAGACTTTCTAATGTAATTTATATGTAAAACTATTTTTGTGTCACTACTACATTAAAGCAACAGACAGGCAAAAAATGAGCTCATTGGATAAATTCTCAATGGAATTTATTGCATATTACTCCTCACAATGTCACTGTTTCAGTTATCTAGAAGACTGACAACACAACTGTGTAGCAAATGTTGAATTTCACTGTACTCATTAGCATCACAAGACAAATCAAACAATGATCATCAGGACTCTCTGAGGATGATGATCCTGATCCTACAGGGACCGAATGTGTAATGAGTGTGTCTGTGGGATCAACTTCAGATGATGACTCCACTAAACAGAAGAATGGCCCAACAGAATCAACATGAGATACTGGGAGTCGAACCAGTGGTGCAGTCTGGGTGATGGGTGCTGTGAAAGGGAGGGAGAGATGATGCAAAGCAGTTTATATGCTGTGGACTCTAGAGCAGATGAGGGCATTCCCTCAATCAGGCAGGAGGGGCCAACTGACTAAGCATAGTGTTTAATATTGTACCACAAATGTTGGCTCCTCAGTTTAAAAGGTGCAAAAACCTTTCAGGTTTATACACATAAGTATAAAATGTGTACTGTATATATAAAAAAGCCACAGTGTGTTAGATTAGTATGTAGCTGTTCGGGTTGTGCAACCCAACGTGTTTCAGCACTTTATCAATGACGTACTTAGGGATATATATTGGGCCGGTGGGTGTTCGCATACCTTAACGACATCCTAATGTACTCCCAGACGGTGGAAGACCACATCCTTGTAAGAGCCATTCTCAGACGACTGCACTGACTGTTCTGCAAAGTGTGCTTTCCACCAGCGCTCCACCACGTTCCTGGGCTACACCAATGCCATGGATCCCTAGAAGGTGGAGGCTGTGACCAAGCGGCCCCAACCAATGAGTCTTCAGCAGTTACAAAGCTTTCTGGGGTTCACCAACTTCTTCTCAACTTTCATCCGGGGTTTCAATTCAATTAATCTTTATTTTAATAGAGCCAAATTATAACAAAGGTCATCTCAAGGCACTTCACATAGCAATGTTTAGGACCTTGCACAATAAAAGTGGGTTTCAGTTCAGTTGTAGCACCTCTCACAGCTCTTGCTAAACCCACCAACCAACCTCTACCCTTCCAACTCCCTCCAGAGGCCACCCTTACTACCAACTCATTGAACTTTTCTTCTCCACTCCGATCCTGCATCACCCGGACCTGGCTATGCTTTTCGTTGTCGATGTGGACACGTTCGATGTGGGCGCGGGTGCAGTTCTCTCGCAACGAGGTCCAGATTGGAAGCTCAATCCGTGCTGCTTCTTTACCCGGAAATTCTCCCCCACTCAGCAGCATTACAGGGTTGGGGACTGTGACCTGCTGGCCATAAAGTGGGCTTTGGAAGAGAAGCGGCACTGGCTCCAGGGCGCTGTTCCATTCCTGATCTGGACCAACCACCAGAACCTGATTCAAATCCGCTCAGCCAAACAGCTTAACCCACGACAGGCCAGGTGGGCTATTTTCTTTGAGTCATTTAACTTTCTTGTGGCTTACCGCCCATGCGGCTTACCGCCCAATCTTCACTCACCAGGAGGCAGAGGTCGAAGTACACGCAGCCCAACAGTTGGTCCGCCAGTGTCGGTCGGTGTGGATCAAAGCTCAGGCAGCCATTGCTCGGGCCAACACAGATTACATCCGCCAGCACTGTCACCGACACCCTCCGGGATGCTCCTTTCAACCAGGTGACCGGGTTTGGCTGTCCACTCATCACCTACACCTGCACTCGAAGTCCAAGAAGCTCACGCTCCTTCATCAGTCCCTACCAGGTCATCACGCAGATCAACCCATTCGCCTATTGGCTGCAACCGAACAAAACAGAAACACCATTGTCCGTTTGTTGTTACTTTTTATTTGTATTTTATTAGTTTGTCTTTGCACTCCAGCATATTCCATCATGCACGGATGGAAAGCAAAAAGACACCACGGACAAATAACCAGTCCTTCATGGGTCATATTTATACCATCAGTAGTACTGCAGGAATCTCACACATACATGCATACATGAGAAACAAAATCATCCAGCCATGAGAGCGATGACTCAGTCATGCTGTGCAGCCAACAAGCTTCAGTGCATTCCTTCAGCATGTGACAAGCTTTGTTTTTGTATGCATCTGTGAAGAGGAAGAAAGAAGGATGAAAAATAATAGCAAAACATCACTAGATGAACATGAACCTAACCAAGTGCTTCTTCAATAGTTCACTGTGGAGCATGACTAAAACTGTAAAGCAAATTTAGAATTATGGAGTGTATGCCAAATGCTGTATACAACAGAAAAACAATCACACATCACATTTATTTTAGCTTTTCACCTAGCTTGTCACCCTGAACTGAGTGATTTTCACAGAATTGAGATGGAGACAGGGAATAGTAGAGATGGGCAGATGAAGCCTTGTGAAGCTTTTGAGGCTCTTCCTGATTGTACCGAAAAAAGATTTGAAGCTTCAAAGCCTCAAAGAAAAACCTCACCAGGGACATCTAGTGGTCAGCTGCAATTATAGCAGACAAAACTCCAATTGATTCACAAACCTCTAAATGATGTGCCTTCATTCTGTTAATGATTGTCAACACATGGAAATGTTACAATATTCTGAACTTACTAATAAAATGTTTAAATGTTTTGTCCTGTTACTTCTAATAATTACCTGAAACATGACTTATAATTAATTGAAAAATGAAAAAGACTAAACTGAAATACCAATTATGTTTTGTCACAGAAGTTAATTGTGTCCAGATTATGTTTTAATAGTGAGCTTAATTGTTACTTTGTAATGAAACATATTTTTGTGAACGCGCTATTGTTATTGGGTTTCGGCAAGTAAACTACTGAGTTTAGGATTCGAAAAAAGATCGCGTTTTGGTTTCATTTTAATGCAGACATGTGAGTGAAGTGCCATCTTTATCCATTGACCAGTACACAGACTTTCTCTGCTGAGATGCCTCCTGACCAGAAAACACGTTAATATCACTACACTCAAATATCTGGACACTGAAACGTAATGTCGGATATTTTCGCCGACAGAAAACATGTTTTAGACGGGATATTTATTTTGGCAGACAAAAAGACGTTACCTGTAAAAATTTCATTGATACGTTCACTATCAAGGTATTTGCAACTTATCGTTTACGTAATAGTGAACATAATGATCATTACGGTAACAGAAAACTTAATCGGAATTGCAGTTTTCATATATTAAGTTAAATGAAGATATTTCAACGTCAGTGTTCACAACTGAAGTTATGTGAGACATTCTTACTGTAATTCAGTGGAAAACATTTATGGTGGTAATGATCACAAAGACATCAATAGATTTGGATCTTATAACTTTTGTAGGACGTCCTTGTGTCACAGTGTAAAATAAAATAAATATTTACAAAAGGTGACTGCGCTACGGGCATATGGACATATCGATACTCTGACCACTCTGACCCCTGGTCGATACTTTGGAATCGATACTTAAATATAGCGATACCACTGTGCTAATACAAAACGTGCAATTTGTTTTCTCCTCCGATAGTTTTAGGCATTTAAAACCAGCACGGA
>JAUYWH010000004.1:18911796-18922736 GCA_034779795.1 Ctenopoma multispine
ATTAGGGTAAATGTCATGTTTTTAGTTGTTGTAATCTGATTAGGAATATTTCATTTTGTTGTTTGTTGTTTTTTCCCCCCTTGCCACCTTATCGTAGTCAGGGTGTTTGCCTGCCTCAGTGACTCGCATGGTGGTGTAGTGTTTCGTACTGTTGCCTCACAGCTAGAAAGACCCAGGTTCGAACCCTGGAGTCAGCTGGGTACCTCTCTGTGTGGAGTTTGCATGTTCTCCCCGTGTCTGCGTGGGTTCTCTCCAGTACTCCGGCTTCCTCCCACCATCCAAAGACATGCATGTCAGGTTAACTGGTGAATCTGAATTGTCGGTGTGATTGGCATGGTTGTTTGTCTGTATATGTCAGCCCTAAGATAGACTGGCAGCCTATCCAGGGAGTACCCCACCTTTCGCCCGAAGACGGCTGGGATAGGCTCTAGCTACCCCCACGACCCCCCACGAGCGGTTAGGAAAATCGATTGATGGATGGATCTTGTTCTGATTTATGGAGTAGAAATTGGTCATTTAATTAACCCTGTGTTGTCTGACCATTTCTTAATAACATCTGATTTGACCATAATGGAGACTACATCAATTAAGGAAAAAATCCACTACAGTAGATGATCAACTTAAAATACTGTCACCAAATTTATGGAAATGATTCCATCATATTTTAATCCAGTGACATGTACCTACACAGAGGAGAACAGTCAACCTAACTTTCCTCCTGCACAGGTTGATTATATTGTTGATAATGCTGCAGCTTCTCTGCACACTATACTTGATACTGTTGCCCCTCAATTCCCTTATTATCTCTCAGCAGTGATGACTTTATGAATTTCTTTACAAATAAAGTGACAACTATTAGAGAAATTGATCAGATCCTCCCTGCAATTGGCACGGACAGACACAGATTTGTTCATAAGACCACAGTCTTACTTAGACTGATTCTTTCCTGTAGATCATATGGAGTTATTTTCAATAATTAACTCATCTAAATCTTCTACGTTTCTCTTAGATCTGATCCCTACTCAAAGATGTTTTACCTTTGATCAGCACGTCCATATTAGAGCAGATAATCTTTCTCTACTAACAGGCTATGTACCACAGGCTTTTAAAGTAGCTGTGGTAAAATCTCTACTAAAGAAACCTACTCTGGAACTGGAACTGAACTCCCCAGGTTCTAGCCAATTATAGACCAATATCGAATCTGTCATTTATCTCTAAAATCCTGGAAAAGGTAGTTTCGAAGCAGCTCTGTGACCACCTGCGCATGAACGATCTGTATGAAGATTTTAAGTCAGGATTTAGAGTAAATCATAGTCCAGAAACGGCACTTGTTTAAGTTACCAATGATCTTCTCTTAGCTTCCGACAGCGGACTTCTCTCTACACTGTCTGTTAGATCTTAGTGCGGCTTTCAACACTATAGATCATAACATTTTATTGCAGAGACTAAAACATGTCAATGGGATTAAAAGAATAGCACTAAGTTGGTTTAAATCTTATCTATCAGATAGATCCCAATTTAATTTAATGATGAATCTTCCATGTACACACAATTTAGATGCAGAGTTCCACAGGGCTCTCTTCATGGACCAATTCTCTTTTCATTATGCATGACTCCCTTAGGCAATATTATAAGGAAAGACTTTATTAATTTCCATTTCTATGCAGATCATACCTAACTATATTTATCTATGAAACCAGATGAAACCAATCATTTAGGCAAACTTCAAGCATGTTTAAAAGACACAAAGGCCTGGAAGTTATGTAATTTTCTACTCCTTAATTTAGACAAAACTGAGGTTATATTATAATATAATTATATATATTCAGATTGCTACACTAGATGACTTTGCATTGGGCTCAAGTACTACTGTGAGGAATCTTGCAATTATCTTTGACTAAGATATATAATTTACTTCCTACATAAAAAATATCTAGAACGCCCTTCTTCCGCCTTAAGAGTATCTCTAAAATTAGAAACATCCTGTCTCACAGTGATGCTGAGAAACTAGTCCATGCATTTGTCACTTCTAGACTGGACTTCTGTAATTCATTACTAATAGGGTGTCCCAATTACTCACTCAAAAACCTCCAGTTAATCCAAAATGCTGCAGCCAGAGTTCTGACTAGCGAGATCATATTTCTCCTACATTAGCTTCTGCACTGCGCACCGATCACCGGTGATCGAGTCTGCACAGAGCTTGGTCATCTAAAACAAACCTATCGTGTCAGACGTGTAGAGACACAGACAAATGTGGGTTCCTTGTTGCGTGCGGGATTGACGCAGCTGCGGAATGAGTCACAGCGGGCTACAAGACATACGCTGTTTGCTGTCGTATCGCCCAAGGCGCTAGAAGCAGAATCCCACTGGGAGTCAGCGTTACAATTAACCGGCCAACAATAACAATAACAAAGGTAGACAAGGAGAAAAACACGATGTCTGAGCGAGGAGCTGGTGAGTGGACTTCCTGTTTTTATCCTGTCCTAACCAATCCTAGCTCCTCCTCGTGGTCACCTGACTCGCTCGCCTTAAGCTATCAAGCTCCTCTCCTATGGAACCAGGTCCGAGAGGCAGACACCCTTTCTACCTTTAGGACTAGGCTTAAAAGCTTCCTTTTTGATAAAGCTTATAGTTAGAGATGGCTCAGGTGATTCTGAACCATCTCTTAGATATGCTGCTATAGATTTAGTCTACTGGGGGACCTCACACATTACACTGAGCACCTCTCCTCATTTTCTCTCTGTCTACTTTTATGCCATCATTATTAACTTTGTTACTTCTCTCTGCCCTAGTTGTGCTTCGCCCTCTCTCTCTCTCTCCCACTTCTGTTTATATCTATATAATGTCTTTAATATAAAGTCTTAAACCTTACTCTGTAAAGTGCCTTGAGATTACTTATGTTGTGACTTGATGGTATTTAAATAAAGTTGAATTTAATTTAATTAAATGTGTGCAGAATACTTGAATTTTTAATTTGTTCTGTTCTCTGACATGTTTTTCATCATTTTCAAACAAAGCCTGAGGTCTACAGCACAGATACATAAGCTAACTCAGATTCAGAATTCTCAGACTTCACACCGAGTTGATGTTGATGTGTGTTTTGGGATTTGATGTAAATAACTCAGAAAACTACCCTTGTCCTTCCTACTGCAACCACTCTGCAGGTACACTGCATGGTGGAACAATTTGACAAGTGCTTTAATATTTTTAACGCATCGATTGCTCTATATGATGACTCTAATCCACTAATAATGGGCATACCAGACCAAAGACCTGTTGCTCGTAAAATTGTTTATTTGTATGATGACAAATTTTTTTTTTTGTAGCACAGTCTCTCTTGAAATTGAAGGTTCCAATACTATCCCTAGACAGCAGCAGCAACAAATGTTTTCTTGCAAAAAGAAGCCAGTAAACCTTACTGCATGAGGCTATTTTTAAACTTGTTTTCAACCCTCCACCCCCACCCCCATCACTGCAACGTTTATGTTTTGTGGTAACAGAGTTCAAAGAAAACAAATTTCCAGACAATGAACTTCACTTGCCTCCGATGTCAGGTCGCAGTTTGTTGTCATAGCCCTGCAGCAGTTTATTTAGTATCAAAGTCACATCACTCTCGTAGACCTTTGGTGATAAGACCCAGGTCTTATTAATGGGCACATCTTCATAGTCGTCCTCTTCCTGTTTACTGGGCCCAAATGCTGCACTGTGAAGTAGAAAAAAACAAACAGTATTAACAGTATTAACAGTACAAGGCTGAAAAGTCCAGTCAGGCTTTTTCACCAGCAAACATGGGGAAGCCCAACTGGAAGAGCAGGGTTCAGCAATATTATTGTCAACATTTTAGATTGGTTAATAATAGCTGTCAATCACTCAGTCAGGTGACGGCGCTAACTACAGCGGGGAAATGTAAATGTAAAGAGGTGAAGTAGAGGGAAAATGAAAAGAACACTGACAGATTTCTTTTGCAAACCACCTAAAGTTAGAAATAATGGCGCTAGTGATAGTGATCATGTGGTGAATGTTGATTCACCAGCCGAAAAGAAGGCGTACAGTTTTCGGAAAGAATGGTCGAAAGACTTTGAGTGGCTCCGCTATGAAAATCGCTCTATGCACTGCATTCACTGTAAAACCTGTGGGACAGAGTTTGCAGGTAACACAGCGTTCGCCACTGAATCTACGCACTTTAAGAGCGAGAGATTGGTCAAACACGGTGAGAGTGCCAAACACAAGAAATGGAGGGACAATTTGTGTGGCAAAAAGTTCAGTATCATCAGGTTCGATCGTTAAGGCTTTTAATTGTCAGGATACTGCCAGCCGTTCTGCGCAGTTGGCAGAACTGAACGTTAAATTTAACACCGCATACACTATCGCCAAAGAGCTCGCCTTCACTAAATTTAAACCCATGTTGCAGCTAATGAAAAAGAACGGTATTGCAATTAACATGACATATGCAATTAATAAATTTTTGGTGGGTGCTCGTGATTTTTTCTGGTGCTCCTAACATTTTGAAGTTGGGAGCACCAGTGCTACCAGGTAAAAAAGTTAATTTCGAGCCCAGAATCAATAATAAGATGTTCAAAGGGCTGCTCAGCTATTGGAATCAGATACAAAGGGGCAGGCACAATCAAGCTATTTGGCTTACCAGTCAGTTGACAGGAATGACAGGTTTTAATAAACACAGAAATGTCTCTCTTCATAAGAGGCCAATAAAAATACTGCAAAACACGGTCATAAGTTTTTCTCACCCAGAGATGAAACCCCAGAAATGTCCTGCAACCCCACCATGAGCAGACTGAAGGACTGTGGGCCTTAAACTGGACGGAACCACTATCTGTAGGATTTCCTCCCCTGTAAAACCATCCCCCTGAGAAACCCATTTCCTCACCAACAGGCCATCTTTAAGGAAATAGCCGTGAGTGGCATCCTTCACCTCTTTATATGGGAGAACTTTAGTGAAAAGACCTCTGAGTGTGACATCAACGCACTGTTCCTTTACCAGGAAGAGGAAAAAGCAACGGAAAAATTGGCACAGGGAAAACAAACTGCTCTGTTTGCACAGGTTCATGGCAAGTAACATCTGTAGCAGCATTAGCACGGCTCATAGCACGAGTAACGGCACAGGCAGGAAACACATCAAGATAGGCCGGTTTCAGTGCACCAGCGTGAAACCCCTTGAGATGCGTTGGTTTCAGATCGCGACCTTTCTCAGTTGAAGTTGATAATGTTGGAGGAATGGACACGTTAGGCCATACCTTCTCACCAGCCAGGTCATTTACCTAGGATGACATGCACACCTTGCATGGGTAAAGATGGTCATACTCCTAAAGAGACTTCACCTTGGACCAGGTCAGAAAACAACATCAACCTGTGCTGGGGGACAGAAAAGACTGTGTTGCCATTCTCACCTAAAACGGACACCGGAAGCAGTGTTGTGGTTCGGGGATTGGGTTTAACAGAGTCTTCAATGAATGAATCTAAGGCACCTGTGTCTCTTAGAATCTTTACAGGCGTTTTCTTAGTACCTCCTACTAGGGACACGTAACCATCAGTTACATAGGGAACATAACCTGGGTCAACGTCACAAACAGGAACTTTATGCTCATCCACCAGAACAGGTCTCTCAATTTCTGAAACCGAGTTAGTGACCAGCACAGATGATTTGGTATGCGCTTGTACAGCATCAACAACACAGGCCCTTTCTGCTGAACGCAAGGACACAGGTTTTGTTGGTGGATGTCCATACCTCTATTTAGCTTTAGCTTGCAAAGCAGGACACTCATTTTTCCAATGACCCTTTCTCAAACAATAGTTACAAACACGAACAGGGTCCATTTTTCCCTGAAGAGTATGACTAGCTGTAGCGAAAACATGACCCGACTGCAGACTCCTGGGTACAAAAACACTGTTGCTTTGCTGTTGTTGTACTCCAAAGTGTGTTTTATGAGTTAAGATAAACTCCTGCCAATTGAGCAGCTTTGGTGACCGTGGACACCTTTTGTTCATTCTGTTGGTCGCATGTCAACGCTGCACCATGCAACACAGGAGAAGCGAAAGGGCCATCTCTGCCGAGCAAACGCGTGGCAAGGCCTGAAGCCTCAGGACTAACACTGGCAATGATGTCACTCTCCATTGAAGGTGGCAGGACCTCTTGATCCAGTAAACAAGCTGCCAACATGCTTAACAGTTGATCTTTGCGTAATTATGCAGGAAGCTCCACATTGAAATGTTCAGCAACTCTCGGCAACTGTCCCTTTTTATAAGACTTTAACACTCCCACTGTAGAAGACTAAAGAAATTCTTCAATGGAAGCCATTTAAAACTGTCCAAGGTTAACAATTTACAGACATGACACTCACCCTGGTCTATCGCCCACTATACTCACTATACCCACTATATGAAGTAAGAGACTGCTATGTTAATTTGGAACCCAACTCCACTCACTATCTGCCCAACCAAATCTAGCTGACTCATTCAACCCTAGTCTTCATGCAGGTGTAGCGGCGGGATTAATTAAGCACCAAGCCCAATAACCCGGTTAACTCCCAGCATGCTGGAAATCACCTGAACAGCCATGGAGGTGCACCCGAGCATATAGCTCTAACCACTTACTGCAGAATAAAAACAAACTAAAATTAAAAAAGGGTCAAAGGGAACAGCTAGTGCCCCACATTGCTTACGCAGGAAATATGGGTCCCAAAACAAGTCACAGCCTTAACCTCAAGAAAACTCAGCTAATTGCTAAATGTCAGCTAAATGTCCCTAATCAACATTGATGAGGAATACCTGTCCTCACACAGAAAAGCTCAACAACCTACAACATAGCCTCCTACCAATTCAACTACACAAACAGGATCTTGAAAACTTTGCGCAACATCATTTAAACAAAGCTACACTAAGCAGTTTGAAAACACTGTATATCTAAATGTCATGGAAAGTAGAGAATCCCGGACAAGCCACCATCACACCACTTATTTTTTTTTATTTTTCTAGAAGAATACCATCCATGATCTATTAACCAGATGACTAATTCTGTGGGCACTGCTGTGCCATATCTTAGATTATTATGGGTCAATTCGGTACAAGGGGAATAACCATGAACCTCAAGCAACCAATTCATTGCTTTAGGGTTGATGATATTCTGTTGTTAATTTATGTCTGGTGTAAACATGAGAGGAACCAGAAATCAAAGCCAGGGCTATTTGCTGTTCCAAAGATATTGCTGAGCATAAACAGCCTCCTCTGCCACTGAACAGAAATATTATTAGACTATTCAACTCTCTGAGGACAAAAATTTTGTTTATAAAGCATTTATTTTTTGTGCTTATTTCAGCAAAGAAAAGAACACCAAATCAGCTGTCTTTAAAAACACTGAAATCAACTTGTTTTGTGATCACAGGCGATGAATTTAAATAAAGCTTCTTTTCAATCATCTTCTGTTTCTACAATGTGAATTATTGAACAAAACAACTTATTTTTATTCTAAGAAAAGCTTGAGAGTATCTCAGATATCTAAGTCTAAGTTAAAAACAATCACCCTTTGGATTTAGAGTAGAAGAATACTTAGTGGACTCAGTGTATAAAGCCATTTTAATTCGTACCTTGGGAATCAAACAGGGAGGCAATTTTCTATATTCTGCCGCCATGCCAGACTGTTCAAACACGGTAAAACTTTGTTTGTGTCAAGGGGTACCACTGCTGTTTTCTCACAATGAACATGGAACAAATCTTGGTTTTAGCTCAGGCTGCTATATTATCCCTTTGGAATACTTCTAATACATAAACTCAGCCACATAAAATAACCCAATACAGAAGAAATGACCCTTGCTGGTCTGTGTCATCAACTGAAAACAAAAAGAATACTGTGTAACACTTCAATATAAAACAATGCTAATTCAAATAATATCCACTAAATGGTAATCATACTTAAAAATGACTACAGTTTCTGTAGTTTTGTTCCCATGCATTTGGAATATTTGTAATTATTGTATTTGTATGCAAATTGTAGTGCTGGTCTGTTAATTTGTTTCTATACAAACAAATTGGTCCAGAACACCTTGCTATGATATTTGTAAAACTGCCATGTAATATAAATATTGATGGACCCTATATAACGCCATACATGCAGTAGGTCTCTGGAAAGAAAAACAAAAATATGATGCTTGGATTGGATTTGTTTTTTTTGGCTTTGGCTTTGTTTATCATGTGCCACCATTGCTGACTGTTTAATTATGGTCTTTTTTTGTATATACATGTAGCATAAAAAAAACTGAGTTTGTGATGATCTTCAGTATTAAAGATTAATTATTGAACTTAATGAATTAAAAGACTAAAACTGCACCACACTAGGAAAATGCTTCCAGCACTGAACTGAGGCTGTTTGCTTGAGTTCAGTTGAAGTTTAAAATTACATGGCTTACACTGGTGACACATAGCTTCTCTGATTCCGCTTCCTTTGCTTATGAGTGTTGATTCAACTAGCGCCCTGGAGAGTTTTAGTGACTGTTCACTGGTTCAGTCTGTCTCAGCACCTTCTTCAGTGGATCTTCTCCATTGTCGTCTGTTTTAGTTGTTGGTAATGTAGAACCATCATAGGTCTATGAACCAATGTTCTCTTGAGCTTCTCCTGAGTCATAAACACTGACTGCTACGGCGTCTGTTCAGTATTTACAGCAGCATGTTAATCATCGTATGAGATAAAAAAGAGAGGACAAAGAAACTTTCCCCTGTCAGCAACTGAATGAGAAAACAAACTTGATACGTATGAATTAGCACTCTGCACAGTGAGGGTCCAACAGAATTCCAAACAGATTTTATTGGAGGGGGAATCTGATTAGCTGATTTATTACTAAGATGTTTTAGTGTGCTTTGTCACTTTGTTAGACAGCTTCTATTTCAGTGATTTCTTTATTCAACAAGTTTAATCAAGTTTTTAAAGCAGTGCTGATTGTTTCTCTCTTTAAATATATTGGAATATGTATTTGAATTGCACAGGGTACTAAATAAAAGCTGTGATATATTAAAAGAAAGATACTAAATAAAATACAAAATATTAAATTAAAAAGATATATGTTGTACCACTTAATAATTCATGGTTCTGTATTTTACTTTTTACTTTTATCTTCAGGTTCTAAATCTTAAAAAGCAGATGGTGTAAGTGTAGTATACAGAGTTATTTGCAGAATGTAGTGTGTACTCAGCAGAAAAGCAGCCTCTATCTGACAGACAGAAGGCCTTTGCTCACCAGGACACAATTCCCACATCTGTGGCCATGACGATTTTCCTTTGGGGCTGAGGTAGAAGTAGATCAATGTCTGCCAAGAAACCAAATCATCCACCGTCCACGCATCAACAGGACACACGACACTCAACTGCTGCACCATGACAGCCTCTGAAACTACAACACACACATGCAGAGGAAATAAAGGCTCCCTGTTTTCCGCTCACATTAGACAAATGCAGATAGATCGTTTAAAAGCTGGTTAACGCATTGTCGAGAATCACAGCTTCTCCTGACATTTTCCTGGAAGGCCTCAGTTCAAACAATAACCCGGAGAACAGTAGCCTTCGAGACGTGGACCAGCGATTTATGTCGAGCATAAAGACATGACAGCCCGGGGAGCCATTAACATCTGCAACGTTTACCTTGTCCAACCTCAACCCAACCACGATGGAGGCAAGCACACTTACCAAAGTCCGAGCAGAGCGAAGAGCAGCCAGCGCTTCATCGCTTTGTGCTGAACAGATCTGACAAAAAGCCGCTTCATTGCGTCCTCCACAGCTGGGGCTCGACCGTAACGCTGTCCACGGTCCACTGAGGAAGTCGGATCTTTTTGTCGTCAGGTCACGGCTAAATGCAGCCGATAAGGGTTAAATGTAGTGACGGGTAGATGTGAGAGATGCCTCCATGGGGTTTGTGTGTGCGCGCGCGCGTGCGTCTGGCGGGGGAGGATGTGGCAGAGTGAGTGAAGCTGACTCTGCTCTAGTTCATCTGCAGTGCCGCTAACAGGCTGCTGTGACACACGCTGCTCTCACACTGGCGACGCTGTAAAATCTCTTCACTTTGCCCTATTCACTGAATATACCATTTCTCTTACTGGAGATTAGTATGATCCACACTGATGCTGCTGACCACTGAAAACTGTCCACAGAGGGACAAACTGTCTACAAAATGTCAGGATGTGAGAAGTTGAGGATTGGATTCAGTGTGTTGCAAAGTGGAACCTTATTATGGAATTTATTCCATCCAGCCAGGATTTTATAGGTACTCATAGCACATCTGTATGTTTGATGTAGTTCAGTGTTATGTGGAGTTTTAAAAAATGGAGTGAATAACATCTTGGGGAGATTGTATTAATTGATGTATTTGTTTGATTAATAGTGTGCATTTGAATACATAATCTGAAGATAGATTTTCTCAGGACCAACAGTGGATACCTGCCATAAATTACTGAATTATTCTGCTGTACTGCAATGTTTCCTATTTTATATATAGATACAACACACATTGTACAACATAATTGCATTGACTCTGTGTACATATAACAGCCTCTGTCATACTGAACATAAAGGTTTGTCTCACTTTTGCCAAAAAACATCTTGATATTTATGCTTACCTTACTGTAATGCCTGCACTGCTATGTCTGTTATGTGTTATGTTCTGGCTGCGAAGATGGTATTCATGTAAGCATTTCAGTGTGCTCCATACACTATACTTTGTACATATGAAAATAAACTTGATTTATGAAGACTTCTGGGCTGACAAAGCAAACGTTGAACCTTTTAAAAGGTGTGCATCCTGTTATATCTGGCACAAAACTAACAGCATTTCACTTCCTGGACAAATCAATATATATATATATATAGATTCTCATTCAATGTGTTTTGGGGTGAGCTGGACCGCAGAGTGAAGGCAAAGGGGCCAACAAGTGCTAAACACCTCT
>JAUYWH010000004.1:18927072-18949808 GCA_034779795.1 Ctenopoma multispine
CTTCCTGCAGGATGTGCATGGTGCAATCTTGTGCTGTAATGACATATCAAAGGATCCCACAAACAAACACAGTGCAGTTTTACAACCCTTTGGAATGTGACTAATACAGAGTCTGTTAACCATTATAGTTGGGTGCAATCCCTCCTCTGCAAGTATATGTTAGTTATGTTAGTAATTTAAGTAAAGTTAATATCCAAGATAATACAAAAGTTCCCATCACACATCCAGTATTATTTCAGCAATTACAACATGAAGTATCCCTTCTTCCATTAGCCGGTGAATTGTGTGGTATCGTGCTGTCCTCTCCTCATTGGGTGGGTTTCCTCTGCATGGTGTCTGTGTCCTATACACTTGGAAGAGGCTGGGGCAAGATCTGTTGCTGCAGAACATATCAGCTGACACAGATGGCTGCACACATCCCTACACACACACTGTCAACTGACTAGAAAGCAGACCTGGAGTCATGTAAACACAGGCATCATGTATGTATTTTCCTTTGTTGTCCGTGGCTGGTGGAATGACTTGCCCTCTTCCATCAACTAGCAGAGACTATCGCCACTTTTAAGAAACATTTGAAAACTCACTTGTTTAGAAAGTATTTCAAATGATTCTCTCTCACTCACACACACACACACACACGCCAAAAAAACACAACTTAATCTAGCACTTCATGAACTAAAGTAAAGTAAAGTACATTTATACAAAATGTATGAAGTCTGATGTGACAGTGTGGCTTTCATAGCGCTGCTGTGAACACAGGCTTTGTTACCTAATGAGCCGAATGTCACCGAAAAGAGCCGAATCTCCAGTGATTTATGTTAGGTGAGCGAGTCAGGTGACCGCGAGGAAGAGGTAGGATTGGTTAGGACAAGGTATGCCGCATGCGTCTTCTAGCTCGCTGCGGCTCACGCCGCAGTTGGGTCAATCTTGTGCTCTACAAGGGCGTTTCGACACACACACTGTGTCTGTACATGTCTGACAGGGCCCGTAGTAGACCTGGAGTTTGAGGGTTTGAAGGCGGACGTTGTCTATCTCCGGGGGATAGTCGACAAACAACAGACCGCCAATAACTCTCTTAAAGACACCATTTTACAGCTCTCCACCTCCGTGAACATTCTCCAGCCGGTCTCAGTGCCCTCTTCGTCCGGAAAACGGCAGAGCCAGGTAAGCATCGTGGGAGCTTCACCTGGCTCGTCTAGTAACATCAGATCATCTCATTTCTCACTCAGGGTAAACTTCCAGCTGGGACACAAACGGGTCAAATTAGATGCACTTCTAGACTCATGAGCTGCTGAAAATTTTCTTGACCAGGATCTAGCCTCCTGGCTTGGAGTATCCCTGAAGGCAGTCACCCGGTTCATTCCCATCACCTTGGTCGACGGACACCCTCTTCAGCTGTATCCAGTTCGTTTCCAGGCAGTGCACCTCGTGGCCTTGTCCGGACTCCCCTCCGCAAAGGTCACAGCGGTGTGATTCTAGAGCACGTGGTCCGACTGCATGGGTTTCCGAAGGAAAGGATGCAGCGATTCTTCTCACCAGTTCTCCATCTGCTCCTCCAGTACTGTGAGTATTGAGCCTTCATTCCATCTGTTTGTCTATCGTCTTTGTCGGCCGGTTGATTGTAACGCCGGCTCCCAGTAGGAGCTTCTAGCGCCCAGGGCGTTACAACAGCAAACCACATGCGTCTTCTAGCTCGCTGCATCTCACTCTGCAGTTAGGTCAATCCTGCACGCTACAAGGGCGCTCCAACACACACACGCTCTGTCTGTGTCTCTACATGCCTGACAATTTAAAAACGTGGAAGGGACCAGTAAAAGGTTTGTTTTGAAAGGGTAAATAAAAAATGTATTAAAATTAGTTAAATTGCCATTTATACACATTTTTTCAAAGCCAACGGGCGGGAGCCGCAGCAGATGGATGAAAGAGATGCCAACCCCTGGTATATACATATAAATCAAATGATAACAAAATGCTAGGGGTGCACTGATACCACTTTTTTGGAAAACGAGTACGAGTACGAGTACTTGCATTTCAGTACTTACCGATACCAAGTACTTAATAAAAACATAATTTAAATTAATTCACAGAGTCGTATAGTTTAGGCAGCTCCGTTTCAGTCATGTAGCGGCGGCTTGTCACATCATATCTGGGCTCCAGAACATGGAAGAGACGCAGGAATCCCACATTTTCCGCCTCCGAGAGTGGCTGGTCACTCAATCCAATGTACTCGATAATTGCCTGTGTTATTTTCACAGCACGTGGATTGTCTCTGGACATTTTCTCTCGTTTGCTGCAGCGTGAGTTGTGTTGGTTTAGAAGCGTGGGTAAACTCTTTGTACTCGTTGTCGTGTTGGGATTTTAGGTGCTTGATTAAATTACTTATGTTAAATGCGCTACCTTTTGAGTCTCCTTTGGACAATTTCGCTAAGCACAATTGGCAGTCCGCATTTGTTTTGTCATCTTCATTCACTTTGAAATAGTTCCACACGGCTGACATGTCTCGCCTCGCCTTCTCCCCGCTATGAGCTGCAGTCGGGGCCTGGGGGCAGGCACTCGGCGCCTCTGATTAACCCTATACACCCCACTCAAACATAGACATTTCTCAGACTGTGGGAAATCCCTTGGGGAAATTCCTTGTGGACAGGCTGCCTCTGTGAAGCGAGTGTGAACCAAGGGTCGGGGTATCGGTGTCTTGTCCAAGGACACCTCAGCATTTTAGCTTGTTGAGTCTGGGAATTGAATCGGTCACCCTTGGGTTTGAAGACGATTGCCCTACCCACTGAGCTATCATGCCACCCCCGTATCGATGCATCCCCACAAAATGCACTGGATACTTACCACATTGTTTTATTTTTATTTAATTTTCACCACACAGAAATACACATACCAAAATATATCAACATATCTTCAGTGAGGAAACACTTGTGCTTACAAAACAATATTCTATTAAATTTCTCTGGTAGTATTGTACAAAAATATATCAATGAAATAAAAATATCATGTCTTGTCCATCATAACACGGCAGACATAGTCATCATATTCGTCTCCTGTATAATTCTATAGTTGGATTCTGTAGGGTTAGACCTAAACCTTAAACACTGTAAAGTGCATTGAGATTAATTTGGTTGGGATTTGGCCTTATATAAATAAACACAATATTACGCCCAGTAGTTCTAACTTTTCATAGGTAGCAAAAATTAGTTTCTCCAAAAGGAGCTAAAGAAACAAAAACAGTTGCAAACCAAAAACATTTTGGATAGCATCTTGCAGGATGGTGAGAGAGGTTGTCTTCATTATTGTCCATCTTGTGTAGCTGTCCAGAAAGCAAGGGCGATGGATTGTCTGTGGAGATACAGGTGTGACAAATAAAAACATCAAGACTACAGTTTAACACCACAATTTGCAAAACAGACACAGAGAGTTGTTAAGTTTTGTACATACCCACATTCAGGAAGCTGAGAACTGAGGTCACTGGTGGGAGGGAGAGAGAGAGAGGATGAAGCACAACTAGGGGAAAGAGAAGGAACAACAGTTAATAACAAGGAATGATGTAATAAAGTGGACAGAGAGAAAAGCCAAGTGTTGTGTGATATGGGATCCCCCAGCAGACTAATACTATAGCAGCATAACTAAGAGATGGTTCAGAGTCACCTGAGCAATCTCTAACTATAAGCTTTATCAAAAAGGAAAGTAAACACTTCTGAAGTTCGTATTCTGAACCAAAAGTGACGGCAGGACCATAGGTACATCAAGAAATACATGACGTGATGTTTCCACACAGTTTGAGACAGAATACATGAGTTTTTTCAGTTTACACGACGGACAGAGAATCGAGAAACATCTTACCTGTAACGTCATCCAGCATTTACCAGCATTTACATCTGCTGTTACTCTACATAAACATCCTCTGGGTGTTTCACTAATTAAATTAATTATTTACCCTGCTACAACAGGTAAACAGGAACTACTATACGAAAAATTTATAGATTATAATCATTTTAAATCAAAATTCATAAAGTACAAAACAAAAGCACTTTCAAATTAAAAAGCCCTCAGTTTCATTCACCAAAAATAAAAATGAAATAAAAAATGACTTGGCCACATGTGGACGAAACAATATGGGCCCATCACTATACTAACTACACTACACACTATGATATCCACTAGAAATGGACAGTACTATTTACATCTGCTGCCTGACTTCATTCACTTCAAGGATCATTATGAGATTAACAAACCAGAGATTACTGTGATTCCACTGCATAATGCACACATTTTCTTAGTCCATGGGGAAAGCAGATTCTTTTGTAATCAGTGTCTTAGAATATCTAATCTGCAACAGATAGTGAAAGCCAGAGAGTGCCACAATTATAAAATTAAAATGATTTGTCAGTGGCAGTATGTGAAAATTACTGGTGGTACAGAGGCACATTTCATTAATAGTAGATACATTTAACATAAAGCCAACACCTACCAGAGATACATTTACTTACAAAATTTAAACAGCTGATTTTCAAAATAAAATACTTGTATTTGGCCATTCTAAATATTTATTAACTAACAGAGAGCAATAACAAGTAATGTAATTTTTCATACTTTCATACTGGCAATGCATCCTTGTTCCTGTTTCACCTAGTTTCACCTAGTTCACAAACGTTAGAAACTCTCCCCAACACCTGTTAATCTGTTGGGCTGTGGCTACCTGTCTGGCTGGATAGCAGCAATAATGCAGCATCACGAGGTTGTTTGTTCTGAAAGATAATTTCGGTTTGTATGGTTCGCTTCATTTTAACTATTAACTTGGTTATATTAACTTTTCACATGAGGACATATTTTGGTGTGTAACAACGGACCGGAAGGTAGCGGTAAAGGATATTTTCCAGGTGTAGAAAAGTAACAGCATGTCCCGCCCTACTCTGCCTCTAATTGGCTTAATGAGTTTGCCCTAACCAATCGTTAGTTCTCCTAAAACAACATTGGCAGAAAAAAACTGACGTGCCTGCAGCACATAAATGCGTGTCAGTGTGGATGTAGACTGTCACAGTGTGTGGACTGAAAAGCGCTGTATAACCGCGTATACCCTTTATTACACTGCAGCGTATACCCGTAATAGGGCTATTTAGAAGTGGGTATACGCTGTGACGACCTAATAAGAAGTGGACTGCACTGGACTACACTACTGAGTATACTGTTAGTTTACTTATTAATTTATTTTTTACCTACTTTTGTTTGAATCATAGTCAGTAGAATATAGTTTTTCACTTTCACATGTAACAAATACCTCCAGTCCCCAGACAGTTGTATGACAGTTACAACTAACAGGGTACTTCTTTTACAGAAAACTATGTTCATAGATCAAATATCAGAATTATTTTCTAAACAAATAAGAAAATGATTTGAGAGTCAAGGTCTATTAACTGATCACCCTTCTCACTTATGGTTTTAATTATTTTATTTTTTAATTAATGACTTCCCCCACTTCTGTTCAAAAGTTAAAAGACGTTATACAACAATTTGTGACAAATTCTTCATTTAAAACATCAATTATTTGTTTAATAGTTGACTGTTTTCACAGTTAAATCACTACAATGCATGCTGGGTATTTCTATACGTATACCTGAAATAAACTACATACTACATAGTATACTACAAGTACTACTATACTACAAGTACAGGCTAAATGTACTGTATACTTCTGTATACTTCTTATTGTACTTAAAGTATGTGTAAATGTAATATTGTCTAAAATATCTAGAAAAGCACATAAAGAGTAAACTAAAAGGATACTTGCTTCTTTTCTAGTTTTAAAAAAGTGTATAGTATACTTGAATATTCTTTTTTGTAACGACGAGACTAGTTGATTTATACAGTGTACTGTAATTACTTTTCACATTGTTTTAACAAACAAATAAATGTATTATTGTAATAGTTCAATTCAAGAAATTCCATTTTACTTTAGCTACAACTTACTCCTTAAGTTAAAAATTATACTGCATATTGTAGTTTATATGCCATACTACTCTCACAATGAATTGCATTTTATGGTAATACAGGATTTAAGTAATTACTATTAGATCTACAGTAGAAAACAACAAAAATCCAGATGGTGTAACAGTATAATGTCAGTAACATCACCCATTGTTACATTTGCTGTATCCATGAGTACAGTGAGTTACTGTAAAAATAATGTAATGTCATGATATTTTCTCACAATGACATGCAAATTACAGTAAGTAAAACATGGAGCTGCAGCAGTTAGAGACACATAACAAAATTATTATCTAATTGTGATCAGTGTTTCCAGATCTTCCAACAGACATAGAAACGTTGAATAACTGTTCACCATCAGGTCTGTTTATCTCCTGTATTAAATCTGGTTGATGAGCTCATATTTCACACTTGATAAATCTGCAGAATGTCTTTAAGGTCGGGTCCTTCACTGCCTATCCTCTTTTTCTCCCACTCTGTCCATATTTTCTCCACTTATTCCCAGACATTGTCACTCTGTCGCTCTGTCAGCTGGAGGTCTGCGTGCATGTGTGTGTGTCTGTGCAGGCGGGGCAGGGAGGGGGCATATGCTGTGGTCGCAGTAACCGAGAAACCGGGCTGTGGACGGCTCCCAGCTGTAAAAGGCTAAGCTTTTGCGTTTCACTTTATTGTGGAGAGAATTATGAGCGTTCATATTGGGAGAAAAGCCCAAATAAGTAACTACAGAGAAAACGAACTAAACACTAATATTTGCAAGTAACTTTTTTGAGGGCTTGAAACTGCGTCCCCTCCAGCAAGTGGAGCCCTAGGCGACCGTCTACTTCGCTACTACTACTCAAGTACTGAGTACTACTCAAGTTAAAGTAAAATGTCTGGTGCAGTAAAAATATTTAGAAGTAGAAGTACATTTTTTTCAAAAAGTTACTTAGGTAAATGTAACTCGTTACTACCCACCTCTGGTTATAATAGTGGTACTTGGAGAGACAAATATTTGAATATTTGGTGAAACCCGGTGTAAAAAGTTTGAGAACCACTGCACTCGATCATGATACAAAAGAATAGGACTATGTAAGTAATACATTAAAAATAAAGTAACAACAAGTAATAACAAAGCAAAATCTGG
Organism: Ctenopoma multispine; assembly: GCA_034779795.1. Taxonomy (NCBI): domain Eukaryota; kingdom Metazoa; phylum Chordata; class Actinopteri; order Anabantiformes; family Anabantidae; genus Ctenopoma; species Ctenopoma multispine. Next base: position 18,934,184 of record JAUYWH010000004.1, read on the forward strand.
TATTTAAAAATATATTGATAATAAAATTAATAATACAGGGTTGACTTAAAATATATACATAATACAGTATGCACATTACAGTGTGAGACAAACAGATCCTGTTGTATAGTCTCATGGCAGTGGGCACAATCGACCGCTTAAACGTTGTATGGTGGAATTAGTCTGTGGCTGAATGAGCATCCCATCAGTCACAGTTCATCATAGAGCGGATGAGATGCATTTTACAGGATGCATTGAGCTTATCCACCATCATGTCATGTTTGCCACAGCTCCAGACTGTCCAGTTCCAGTCCAACTACAGACTTTGCCTTTTTGATCAGCTCATTTTGTCTGTTGCCCTCACAAACCAATGGTAGTTAATTCTGATTGCAACTCTTAAAACATATGCTCCACTCTAACATCTCTGTAACTGCACACTGAGAAGACATCATGAATAACATAAGTCATGATCATTTAAATAACTTAGTTGCTGCATTAATTCATGTATTGATCTTGCGTTAAAGCATGTATGCAATATTGTTATATCTTCCTGATAGTTCATGAAGTATTGCATGAACTTATGATAATTCATGTATATTTAACACTAGTGTTACTGGATATGTCTCCCTAATTAGCAACTTGGGTCTTATTTTTAAAAGTTTGAAAACACAGTTGTGCCAAGAAACACAAGTAGTCAGATGATTAGATCAGGTTGTAAACTAGCCAACTGTGATCTACATCATCTGAATCATGAAAGTTAGTGCACCCGAAATGCATAGACAAAATCAAGTAGTCTTTGGAAACTGTAGTAGTGGCCCCACTTTCTCTATAGAAATGAAAATATAGATGAAAAAAATAACGCCTAAGATGTAATGAACCAAAATGGTCCATTATTATAATAATATATAGTATATAAAAATATATACTTTACTTTACTTTAGTTAATTTGGCAGACCCTTTTATCCAAAGCGACTTACAAGGAGACCCAAGCAATTACAATTCGGGTTCTGTAACTATGAGTTACTTCCAACTAAGAGCCCTGATAAGATAAAACTTGTCAGGAGTTTTTGGGCGTGTGTATATGTGTAGACATCTAATTGGTTAAAGTAATAATGGTTTTCTTCTTCAAAGAATCCTCATTTGAGGACATAATGTTGCAGTACTGCAAGTTATCGGTTTGGACAGATGTGGACTGCTTGTCTTATCAGGGCTTTCACTGAAAAAAGCTTGAAAACCAGATAGGCTTCTACGGGAAACAAAAGTAACAGTGTGCTCTCTCCTTGTGGCTGAATATTGTGCCTTGACCAAGAATCCCAATATTTTCACAGGGTTTAACTTAACTTCTATTTAGTGAGTAGAATATAAATAAAATCTTGTACTTTTTTAGCTTAAGAAAAAAAGGGAACCAAAAAGAGAAGTGGTCACCTTAAGATCTTTTCTGAGGCTCTACACTACCATTATCTGAGCATAGATTGTAGTAAGAAAATTCCCGCATTACGATGACAATCTTTTGAATTCAGTGGTGAAAAAACCCTCCTGAAGGGCTGGTCTTGATGCTGTCACTGCTGCTGATTGTGGACAGACAGGAGGTAAGAAAAAAACAAACAAAAAAAAAACAGTTAAGCTTTCTTCACAGCAAAGGACACAGAACGAGTGGACATGTTTTCTGTGAATGAACAATCTAAACAAAGCAACTGTGTCCCCACATGCTGTGAAAGGCAATACAAGAAACTGGACCATTATTGTGTAAAATGGAATGGGATGTGTGTTTTCAGTGTTTATCTTCACTGTCTAAAGACAAACATAAGACCTGTTTGGTTGTGTGGTTGTTTGTGCGTATGTGTATTTGTCTTATGGAGGACCAATTTGAGTTTCATAATTTGTGCAGACATTTTGGGGAGGTGAGAATATTTTGGCGAGTCCCCACACCTTCAAGCAGCTTTTTGAGGGTTAGGACTTGTTTGAACGATCAGGTTAGTGGTAGGGTTGGGCTGTGGGGCTAGAGAATGCATGTCTCAGTGAGTGTCCACACAAAAGACAAACGTGTGAATCTGTGCATGGTTGTCTTTCTATAGTTTCTAAAACAGGCTCTTTGAAATGGTATGGAACTGCCAAAATGTCCCCACAATGCTAAATTGTCACAGCAATGCTACCAAATGCGTTGACACAATGTAATGTAATGTGTGCTTGTGTGAAAGGATGGGAGAATAAGGATGTCTCAGAGAGAGACAACATAAAATTCAAATGTCTACTGATAGAGACTTCAAATTACATAATTTAAATAAAATTGCTGACATCTCTACCAATTACACAGTGTATTTTTGCTGACTGACCTTTAAGTATGTTTTCTTTTTTTCTTTTTTTTATTCGTTGTTTTGTGTTCAGAATTGTGTTAAAAATGCAGGTGATGGGCAAAAACGGCCACAACTAAATACATTTTCCCTGGGGCACCTTAAGAGATTATTCCAAGCATGATAATTTGAACTTGTACCGTACATACTAACACTCAGAATAAAGAAGTATCATTTGAGACAGTTTTTGTTTAGTTTTTCTGAGGACAAAGTAAGCTTCTATTGCATCATATGATAAGACAAGACACTTATAGGAAACTCAGGTGTTGTAATGTAGCTGAGCAAAAGTTACTGTTTAAAAAACAAGAAAATAGAAAAATATAGAGTATTAGTAATTATTAGTACAGTATTACAGTGTAGGCTAGATAGGTAATAAAGTAAAGTGCGCTTCAAGTGTGAGGCGACATTGTTATTAAAGTGCCTTTGTGCTGTACAGTCAGGTGCTAAGTCTGTAGTCATTTGGGTTATTCAAGTTATTTAAACAGTGATGTAGGTTATAGAGCCTGATGGCAGCGTGGAAAAAGGAACTGTGGTAGGGCTCCTTCAAACATGACATGTTTGAGAGATGCATGAGAGATGTTGTCCATAATGCTCACCAGTTTTGTGATCACCCTTCTATCACTCACCTTCTCTAGTGATTCCAAAGTGCAGGTGGAGCTCAGTAAGAATTACTAGCGAACTTCAGAGTTGGTTTAAAACAGAATATTAAAAGAAACAAAACCACTTTATTTTAGTTTGGATCAGATAATCTGCCAATTAAAATTTTTGAGGGGGCAATTTCTTATGTTTTTACCTTATAAAGGAGCAAGGGTGGACTTAACAATACTGACAATACTAATATTAGTATTACTATTACAATACTGACATTCTAGAATGGCGCCTGTTGGGTGGCAGCCAGTTATAGCAGCATCTTTCTTTGTTTTTTGTATTTTGTAAATTTATGATTTTACAGTTACAGTACTTTTTTGTTAAACTAGCATAGTGGAGTGTACAGATTAGTACAAATTTCTTAAGACTATTTACGGATGGAGGCGGAATCTGAAGAAATGCATTGCCATGGCTACAACCTTGTTTACCCAAGGAAACAACTATTAGCTCTCCAGACTCCAAGTATGCTCTTAGACATGAAATCAGAGATTTCCCAGGACCTGATCGGGCGTAGGAGAGGGTCTAGAGAGGGAGTGAAATATCATGATAAACAGAGGAGATTCAAACCCTTTCTCCCAAAGATTATCATGGGGAATGTGAAGTCACTGCAACAAAGTGGATGAACTTTCTGCGTTAATGGGAAACCAAAGGGAGTACAGAGAGTACAGTTTTCTGTGCTTCACTGAGAGCTGGCTGAATGGTAACATACCAGACAACTCGCTTGAACTTACTGGCTTCTCATTAGTACATACAGACAGGGTAAGAACAGTGGTAAGAAAAGAGGAGGTGGTCTTGCCATCTTTGTTAACTCTAGATGGTGTAATCCACGACATGTAACAGTAACAGACTGCATCTGTACATCAGACATTGAGCTGCTGGTGGTGGGACTCAGACCATACTATTTGCCTCGGGAGTTTTCACATGCCATTATTGTGCCTGTGTATATTCCTCCATCAGCTGCAGCGCAGCAAGCATGTGACGTTATACACATGGTTGTTGCCCCCCAGCGCCCTTATAATAATCAATGGAGATTTCAACCATGTTTCTATTTCTGGAATGCTAACCAATTCCAAACAGTATGTGGAAAACACGTGAAAATAAGATTCTTGATCTGTTGTATGTCAGCTTTAGTGTGCATACAGCTCTTCAGCCTTACCACCCCTTGGTGAATCAGACCACAACCTAATACATCTGGCACCATCATGCAAGCCCATAGTGAGACAGCAGTCAGCTAACAAGAGGAGTCTGAAAGTTTGAGGAGGCCCTGCAGGACTGTTTCCGTGTTAAAAACTGGGACTTTTTTGTGAAGGATCATGGTGAGGACATCGAAGGCCTCAGTCACTGCATCTCAGACTACATCTTCTGTGAGGACAACACTGTACCAATGAAAAAGGTCTGTCATTTCCCTAATAATAAGACGTGGATAAATAGGAACATTAAGGATCTCCTCAACAAAAAGAAAAGGGCATTCATGGCAAGAAATGGAGATGAGCTCAAAGCTGTGCAGAAGGAACTCGAGTAAGTTAAGGGAGGCAAAACAGCTGCATAGAGACAGAGTTGAGCAGAAGATGAAGCAGAATAACATCAAAGAGATGTGGAATAGGATGAAGACCATGACTGGCCACAACAAATCCCTCGCTGTTGTGAAAGGAGACTCTGAATTAAATTTTTTTAATAGGTGACAACACCTCTGCTGCTTACTCTAGGACTACGGATATCATCCCTTCCCCTTCCAACATCTCAACTGATGTCTCTAGAAATAACAGTGGGCCTCCACATATGATCCTCCATCCAGGTAACACCTCTGGCATTTGTTCTGCTACTTCCACAGTGTCCACCTATTCCACTTCTTCTTCATCAAACCATGCCAAAAAAAGTAGGCATTCTACAAGGAAGTATACCGCACAACCAACATCTTTACATCTACCCGATCCACCATCCCTAGCACAATGTACATGTACAATCACCACAGAACAGGTGAGGAAGGAGTTTTCTACACTGAAGACACACAAAGCAAAGGGACCTGATGACATCAACTCTAGAGTCCTCAAGGTGTGTGCTGGACAGCTTGCAGAGGTCTTTCAGCATCTTCAACCTTTCTTTGAGGCTGAAGAGAGTACCTAGATTATGAAAAACTTCCTGTATTATCCCAATACCAAAAGGAAGTCATCCAAGTAATCTCATGGGGGCGGCCACAGTTTGTTCACTTAGAGGCCTGCGTATCTGAGGTAATGAGCAGCACCGGTGTACCTCAAGGGACTCTACTGGCACCATTCCTGCTTACACTTTATACCTCAGACTTCCGCTTTAACTCAGGAACCTGCCATCTTCAAAAGTTCTCTGATGACTCCTCAGTCGCTGGCTGCATTAATAATGATAACAATGGGGAGTATAGGCAGCTAATATAAAACTTTGTTGAGTGATGCAACAACCAATGCTTAAAGCTCAATATCAATAAAACCAAAGGTGGTGGTGGTGGACTTCAGGAGGAGCAGGAAGATCCCGTACCCCCTCACCATTCTGAGAGAGAAAGTAGATTGTGGACTCAAATACAAATATCTTGGAGTCCACATCAGCAGCAAACTGGACTGGTCAAATAATATAGATGCCTCATACAAAAAAAAGGGCAGTGTAGACTGTTCTTTCTCAGGAGGCTGCATTCTTTTGATGTGTGCAACAAGCTACTGAAGATGTTCTATCAGTCTACAGTTGCAAGTACTCTGTTCTTTGCAGTTGTGTGCTGGGGAGGTGGCATCAAGGTTTGTGAGGGCAACAGACTGAACATGCTAATCAAAAAGGCAAAGTCTGTAGTTGGACTGGAAGTGGAGAGTCTGGAGGCTGAGGCTGTGGCAGAAAGGAGGATGGTGGATTAGCTCAGTGCCATACTGGACAATCCATCTCATCCGCTCTGTGTTGAACTGTGGCAGGTGGGAAGCTCATTCAGCCACAGACTAATTCCACCAAAAAGCAAGACGGAGCGTTTTAGGCGGTCTTTTCTGCCTACTGCCATAAGACTGTACAACAGAATCTGTGCACTATCTCAAGAATAATGTGCACATTACTGTATGTGTATATTATTGTGTTAATCAGTAAATATACTGTATTTATTTAATGTCAGCTCTGTAGTATTAGTTACACTTTTTTATTATTAATACTAAATTTAGACACTTCTGTTAATATGATATTTACCTTTGTTATTACGTGTTGTTACTTTATTGTTACTGTATAATTCACATAGTTCTCTTCTTTGTATCGTGCTCTATTGTGTTACTGATATTCTCCTTATGTTGCTGTTATGTTCCTTAGGGATAATTAAAGTGTTCTCTTATTACTTCCCAAGGTACTAGTAAAGGAATAGATGAACTGAGTGTATTGTGCAGTCAACATGGGACTGCACAATACACTCACAACTCCCTAAAGACACATTCATACAAAGATAATTTATTTGCGTTTCAGATTAGCATAAAAAATTATCATTCCAGATATTTTGTCCTCTAAACTCTGTATCCCCCTCCATCTGTCACTAGAGTATCAACTACATGTATTGTACAATGTATTGTGCAGAATATGCATGAGAGAAAAAAAAGTTCTGGGTCTTTGCACTAGGGGTCGACATAAACAAAAGGAAGCAGAAATGTCCTTATTTGTGTATTGCTCTTGTTTGTATTAAGTTTTATGTTAAACTGTTATTTAAACTATGGGCATGTTACTGTGCTAATTTTGTAAATCAAAAGTCTGTATTAGAGAAGCTTTTGAAATATGTATGACAAAGCTGACAGCATGCCAAGAGCACACATATGAGCAGGGTGCTTTGAGAGCAAATATCTTTTTTTTTTTGTATGTTTCAATATTGGGGCACAGAGAAGCCTAATTAAAAGCACCCTCTGTCATTTGACTTACAATATTTAGTTTGGTATGTACTGGTGAAGTGTCCCCTAGCTTAACTGACCTATTCTAGCTTTTACACAGCCTGGCAGAGAGGTCCTGATGCTCGGACACTACCTCCGAATAACTGATACTTTGATCCCAATTAATAATTGATATTGCTAAAATTATAAATATTCTGTCTCAAAGTGATGCTGAGAAATTAGTCCATGCATTTGGGTCATCTAGACTGGACTACTGTTAATTATTAGTGACTGGATGTCCCAAACACTCACTCAAAATCCTCCAGTTAATCCCAAATGCTGCAGCCAGAGTTTTGACTGGAATTAACAAGAGAGATCATATTTCTCCTACATTAGCTTCTCTCCATTGGCTCCCTGTTAAATTCAGAACAGAGTTTAAAACGCTTCTTCTCACTTATAAAGCACTAAATAATCAGACCCCATCGTATCTTTAAAGACCTCATAGAACCTTATTATCTCAGCAGAGCACTTCACTCTCAGAGTGCTGGTCTACTTGTGGTTCCTAGAGTTTCTAGCCTGATAGCCTTTAGCTATCAAAGTCATCTTCTGTAGAACCAGCTCCCAATCCAGGTTTGGGAGGCCCTCTCGACCTTGAAGACTAGACTTAAAACCTTCCTTTTTAATAAGGCTTATAATTAGAGATAGTTCAGGTGACTGCTGCCATCATTACATGTTGTCAACTTTATTATTTCTCTCTCCCCTAGTTGTGCTTTTCTCTCCCTCTCTCTCTCTCTGCAGGTATCCTGGGCCTTGGAGCTGTAGTCACTGGTCCTACCAACCTGCCCATCTGCTGCTTCTTGTTGTTGTTTTGATCTCTGTTACCTGCTGTTCTTTTCTCTCCTCTTTCCCCTCACCGGTTGAGGCAGATGGCCACCCACCCTGGGCCTGGTTCTGCTGGAGGTTTCTTCCGTTAAAACAATTTTTTCCTCTTCACTGTTGCCTAGTGCTTGCTCAAGTGCGACTGTTGGATATTCTACAGATATAGAGATATTTCTACAGATGTAGCTGGTAGATGATAATATCACAGCATAAAGGAGGCAAAAAACAAGGCATCACCACAACCTTATACTATCAAAATATTATGATATCAGATGTCAAGTGGAACAGTTTAAGAAAAAGTAACATGAAGGCAAATAAACAAAATATATTAATGTCAACGGATTAAAAAAAGCAAGTGTGTCTAGCTGCTCATACATGACTGAATAACTGATGATAACTACAGAACTCTAGGTCATAACATTAGTTCTGTCCTAATGATAATGACTCATCCATTCTTTGTTATGCAATTGTGTCTAGCACACTTTTAAACTCTATACGTTTTGACACCATGGCGTCTATCCATTGGACTTTCTGTAGTTGTTTAAATGGGGTCAATGCTCCACAGTGTTTACTTCAACTGCAACACCACCTGCAAGACATAAACACATAAATCATTATTACCTTTTTGCACTTAACAATGTAAAATAGTCAAGTGGAACAAAATGTATGTTTACAGGCTACAGAAATGATGCAGTCAGCATTAAAAAAATTATACCTTTAAATATATTCATTTCAAAATTAATGAGGATTTGTAAAGCTGCCCTATTTAATATTGTTATATTAATAATAAACAAACTGTCTGTATAATGTGAAAGCCATTATAGCCATTAGCCAAAAATAGTTCATGCTTCCAGGTTTGTTTATACAGGTGTGTCCGACTCCTTTAGAGTTTACCCCGCTGGCAAAATCTGAACAACCACACCTGTTCAAGTGGGATTCTAATACAAAATCAGGAAAATAAGTCACACAGTAAAACAAATACTATTGGGTTCTTCACACAAAGCTTTATGAGAAAGTGGCAATAAGAAAAAAAAACAGATATAAAAAACTTACATCTAAATAAATCTCAGCTAAGAGTTTGAAGGTAAACAGGAAACTATGAAGTCAACTGGAAGCAGATTCTATGGTCTGATGAGACCAAAACTAAACTTTTGTCTCGATTCTATGACTGGTTGGGATCCCACGAGACAGCTGCTCTCTATTTTTAACAATGGGTGCTTGAAACTCCTTCAGATGAGGTGTCTTGGTGGCTTTTCTCACTCCAGTCTTCTTCTTGTACACTAATTGCTTTTAGCTCAGGGGTCTCCAACCTTTTTTCCCCTGAGAGCTACATGAAAATGGCCGAGAGCTATTAGTGTTTTCTAACGTTTATTCTCATAGCTTATTTCAACCCAAGCAACCAGAATAAGCTTGTTTTGTCTGAACATTTACAAAATGTTGGTGACAACAAGTCACATTTCTCATTAAAATATAATTGTTCACCTGTGAGTACATTTTGTATGTCTGTATGTATTTCTTTGTAGTGTATCTCACACTATTTAATTAAAACAATGCAATTACAAATACAAAGAGATTACTTATTTAATTATCATTTTGTTACATGTCCCTTTTTCACATGGTCCGTTTCATGTCCAGTTGCACATGTGATGTGTATTCAGTCTTTTTCAGTTAGTGAGATGACTGGCACTGCATGGAGTCATGGTGGAGTGGAGCCACTTAGGTTCACTCCATCCATCCATCCTTCCATCCATTATCTACCGCTTTTTTCGAGATCTGGTCGCAGGGGGTGCTGGAGCCTATCCCAGCTGTCTTCGGGGCGAGAGGCGGGGTACAGCCTGTACAGTCCATCGCAGGGCCACTTAGGTTCACTCTCAGTCTAATTCTAAACTTTGACTTCATGACATTCAAGGCTCACAGAGGTATGTAGACCAGTGTTTCCCATTATACAAGTGGGGCGCCCAGCTCCCCCAACGTGGTCAAGTTAGTTTTATTTAATTAGATTTTCTGTACATCGCCAGATCACATTAGAAGATATTTCAGGTTTCCTTTCCTATAGAACAGTCCTGTATGTTGTTCTTTTATTAAATGAAGTAAACAGCCTCATGTTATTTATCATTTCTATCTCTGTACGTGCGCGATAGAGCTCTGCCACAACGTGTACACACAAAGCCGTGCGCACTCACACAGGTAAACACACAGAAAGGACGAGTCGGGAAATATGACTGTTAGAGCATAAAAGACAAAAACACACACACACACCACCTCCAGCGCAGCACGATACGGATAGCACACACTGGGAGAAGCGCATTTTTTTTCCAATTATATTTCCACTGTAAAGCTGATTAAGCAAACAACAGCATCTATTTATTTGATTTTGGTGCATTTTACTTGTTATGTTGTAGCATTAAATAACACATTTCTACAGTCTAGAACCTTCCAGCTTTATGTACAGGGTGGGCCATTTATATGGATACACCTTAATAAAATGAGAATGGTTTTTGATATTAAAGTCCTGTTTGTGGCACATTAGTATATGTGAGGGGGCAAACTCCTCAAGATGGGTGGTGACCATGGTGGCCATTTTGAAGTCGGCCATCTTGGATACAACTTTTGTTTTTTCAATAGGAGCAATAGAATAAAGTTACGTTAAAACCAAGCACACCATTTTTTTTCTTGTGACATTACCAATAAGTTAGATGTGTCACATAGCCCTGAAAAAACAAAAGTTGTATCCAAGATGACCGACTTCAAAATGGCCACCATGGTCACTACCCATCTTGAGGAGTTTGCCCCCTCAGTCTCCTTTCTGGAACATCAGTGAGAAATCACCGACAGAGCTAAGTGAAGTAGAAAGCACTTGAGGAGATATAAATGTTATCAGTAATATTAGGATTCCTACATCGTAGTATTTAATGTAAACACTTTCAGAAATTGACAGGGTGTGTGGGTGTAATATACAATAAGTAACAATAGATTTTGTCAAATATGAAAAGCAAAGTAATTATCTCTATTAAAAAGACAAATTATAATAAAACTGTCCACTGTGAATCTAAATAGCAATACTACAGTAGTATGCTAACTTAGCAGACTGCTATTCACTTGAATCAGCTGCAGAAAATCCAAAATGTTTACTTCTTAAAAATGTAAACAGATAATACTCATTTTAGTAGTATTATAACATTAGTGATATATAGTATATTTAGTATTATTAGTATTTTAGTCAGTGTAGTGTGTGTGTGTACCTTATTGGCAGTCTCTAGTGAACTGATGAGTGTGCTTAACTCCTCTTTGTTCATCTCCACAGTGACAGACTGGAGGGCTCCATTCTCTCTAACATCCAGATTAAGACTGAGCAGAGGAGTGTGGAGAGATGAGATCTTATCACTGGACAAAGCTAACTGGAGAAATAGGACAAGAGGCAGAAAACAGAAGAGGTGAAATTTAGACATAGTAGAATTACAGGACCAGCCTGTGGAGGGTGCCTGTACCTGAGAATTTAGCCTAAGGATTCTTACTCCTCAGGCAGCTGCCATAATGTTGTGTAGGTAACTTTAAATGAGCAGTTTAGTTAACTTAATGATGAGGAAAAACAATCAATGATACATGCAGCAAACATCTTTGTCAATAACTTTTAGCCTTTTGAAAATGAGCAGCACCTCAAAATGAGTTTGTTTTAATGAACTGACATTGTTGTCAACACTCCACACAGAGGCTGTGTACAGTTTCAGCCAGAGTGTGACTGAAAGTACTGTGGGACAGTCCTCATTCCGTGAAACAGGATCTCCAAAGTTCAGCTGGGGCTCACATGACACTTCAGTAGTCCAGCAGTAGCTCAGCTTCCTACTTTCAGAGCAGCCGCTGTGCACAGCAGGAAAACTTGGAATGACCAAGACCCACTATCACCTACTATATGTAGGTATACATATATAGGAAACTCAATACTGTATTAAGATCAGCTTGAAAAATCCTGAGCCTATGATTTGAAAGAGCAGCTACTAAAAAAACAATCAAACAAAAAAGCTGGTTTAAGCAGGTATTTGGATCTGCTACAGTCTCCAGTGCGCTTGGTAATGCTCACAAAGAGAAACAGTTGCAGTGGGCTCAGAAATACTAATTTATTCACTATTTAACTACCTTCCATATTGCGACAATAGGACGACACTGATTCAATTGGTAGGGCAGTCACCTACAAACCCCAGGGATGGTGGTTCAACTACAGGTTCCACTTGACTCCACACCACATGTCGAAGTTTCCCGGGACAAGCCACTAAACCCTGAACCCTTGGCACCTTAAAGGAGCAGCCTGTCCACAAGAATTTCCCCAAGGGGATTAATAAGTTAGCAACTGTTATCATTATTATGTTGCAAATGAGAGTTCTGGTTACAGGATTAGCCACTATGTTCCAAAAAGACGGCAACATCAGCAAGGACCTGGTGCTGTGCTGATGATGTAGGCTGGAATATTGCAACATGACACATCACAAAAGCCTGTACTGCACAAAACAGTATAATTCAATGGTAGTTATAAGAATAAAAGAAGAACAAAAGTGGATGTTTTGACAATTTTAAACACATTAGAAATAATAGTTAAAGACAATAAAGCACTGAGCAATAAAGCATGAAGTCACCTTAAGCTGCCAGTCAAAGTCTTGCAGAGTAGCAGAAGAGATGGAGGTGGTTCTGGTCAGCAGAGCGTGGCGGATCTCCTGCTGTCTGGCTCTGAGTACACTGAGCACAATGTCAGCATGGCTGCTGTCCATATCTGAAAGCCGAGACAGCACCTGTACATAAACATGAGACGGTCTGGAAGTCAGTGCTACTACTAGCATGGCCACTGTACATCAAACTTCTCTGTAGTAAAACCTTTTTCTTCCACACTGATTGTCCACTGGACAGTATATAATTACAGTAAATTGTGTAATAATCTGTGATAACTTAAAATCTAATAATCAAATACAACATGCTTTCCCTTCTTTATTTCTAAATGTAACTACACCCTTAGATGAAACAATCCCTGTCCCATCTCACGGTGCTGTTGTCGTCTCACCTCTTGGTCAGAGCTGTTTTTCCCCACTGCCAGGTGGAAGAGGGCTGTCAGGGAGTTGAGCAGCTCCAGCCACTCTTCCAGGCTCCAGGTAGCACTGTAATCTCCCCTGCAAGGAGGCTCCCGCCCACAAAGTCCATCCACCACCCTGTGACACAGCTACACACCACACAACACTATGTTGACCATAGTTTGACATTTGGACCTCCTTTTCACAATAAATTACACTCTGGGTATTTTTATAATTATTCATATTTGGCCACTTTGTTTTAAAAAAAAACCATGAAGTTTGTTTCAAACTTTGGACTGTTCTGGGAACGTGGATTTTAGACATTTTTTTTAAACTGAGTATATTCCAGTATTCAATGATCAACAGGCAGAGTACAAACTCTGTAGAAGTCACTATCTTGTTGCATCATTTAATTAAGGACTAAGGTAGTTTTCATTTTAAATAATAACCCTAGTGCCTACCTGTTATAGACTGTGCTAAATGTTGTTCCTGATTATGACCAATAGAGGGCTCAAGTGCTAGAATAGACTAAATACATCCTCCTCTGATGCAGTCTATTCATATATGTCCTCTGTAGTGGACAGTTTTTTTGGTCTATATATTCTGACTAATTTAAGGCTACCCATCTCTAAGTCCTGATGTGCAATAGAGGACATCCTGGCCTATTCCATGATATCTCATGTGTTTGGGTGGGAGGAGTGGAACTTTGTTTTCATGCTGAGCCAAAATGGACAAAATAGCTAAAAACTTTCGTCTTTGTCAAACGAGGACCGGCGACGACGGTTTAAATCCTCCAGTGATCAGCTGGTGGAACCTCTCATCCATCCATCTTCAGGAGAAGCATGTAACAGTATGAAACGTTTTAGCACTAGTTTTCTCCTCATTAACGTTTCTGATTCTGTGGCATGATGCTCGCATAAAATCAAATATTTTACAAATATTTTAAACGCACACGTATCCTCAGCCTCCACTGTCCCTGGGACAGTTTTCACTGACGCGAAGAGGCAGTGTTATAATATTAAAACCAGTAAAAGCTCCGCATTCTCTGCATTTACACAGCAAAGCTCTGACTCCCCGTCTCACACACGATACGTAACACGGTGTTACATGAGCCTTGGACTAATAGATCACTCAGCGATGACTGTTGTCTATTACTGTTGGTTAACTCTGAGTAAGAACTGGTACTTACGTTTCGACTCTCTGTGACTGCTAACCTGCTCAGTAAACCCACCATGTTGTAATTTGGTTCCGCCTGTTGGTCAGCTGATGTCGGTCATGTGTTTGATTGAGCTGTGTTCACTTACCTGGGAAAAAACGCCACTCATATTGTTGTTGTGATTTCTTAGTACGTGAAAAAAACGTAACAAAGTAAAAAAAAAAATCGGTTCGATTTTATTGATGTATCCATTCACGCTGAACATAATTTGAATATCTTTAGTTTAGTGTGTTGGCAGTGGACAGAATCACAATAAACCAGTGGTAAATGCCATTTAAAAACTGTTTATGACATTAATGCCGAATGTAATAAATACCCAGTATTTGATACTATATATCGGCTCCTGTGAAGCTACACACGTATTATTACTCATACAGAAGAAATTGAGAAAGTTGACAAACTCTCAATGTAAGTCTGTTGAACGACGCTCCAAGCAAAAGCGGAACGTGTCGCAGCCTACTTCACATCCTGTCGCCGCTGCACGGCGCCTGTTTGCCTGCTCCTTTCACTGTGGTCATGGCTTCGATACAGTCATTACCTCTCTAGAAAAGCCACGACGTATGGGCAGCGGGGTGAGTATTGTCTGTCACTAACTCGGTTGAGAATGAAGGCAGCTATGTTTCGGGAAGAGACGTGAGCTTGGAGATTAGTTTATTCTTTAAAGGTGAAGAATAGAAGAACAACAACATCCTGTAGGCCTGTTGTACCTAGAGACGCTCCTGCAGGCTGCTGCAGTGCGACGCTTCACTCGCCTCTACCTCCTCGAACTGTGCGTGTTATACAAGAAATCATGTGTGAAAACCTTGATTATCTATTAACTTTATTACAGTTACTTATCTTTGATGTTGGGCATTCAGACAATCGGCAATATTTCTTTAGTGACTTTATACTGAGATCATCAGTCCCCTCCAGCTTCGCTGTGCATAATAAAGCTCCACTGATGAGCGTGTGGTTCTAGAATGACCTCATAGAACCGACACAGGGACAATACACAGAAGTTAGGGGCCCTCTTTAATACATGCAGAGGTTTCGCTTTCATCATGTTTTCTGGATATTTCAAACCAACGGTTAATCAAGTACATTCTCTCAATGTTTTTTTCTAATGCATGTCAAAGACGTTGCTTTTGTTTCATCTCAGCATTTTCACGTTGAATGCATGATCATCAGATTGTGAATAAAAGTGTGTCACAGTTCAACTTGACTCTATCTCAGGCCTGTCTAGAACACCTCTTGCTACTCTGTCCTCTAATTGTTTACTCACCCTAGCCTTTACCTGAACCTTTCACCTCATCTAGCCCAGCCCAGCCCAGCCCAGGCTTGTTTTTCTTCAAGAGAAATGTATCATTTCCATCTCCTCACAATAAGTAGGCTGCACAGAATAAAATAGTATTACTTAGTCAAATAGAAAATTGTTGGCCACTTCTACATTATGTAGCTGCATCTGTACACTCTAAAACAGTCCAATACAGCAGCTCTGCAATGAATTCTTCTTTTACACGTTTATAATTTATCAGTTTGTCGTTGAAGCTAATAGGTGATAATTCTACTATATTAAATTTTTAATTCAGCTTTGTTTATATAGCGCCAATTCACAACATAAGTCATCTCAGGGCACTTTACAGTGTAAGGTTTAAGACCTTACACATTATA
>JAUYWH010000004.1:18994414-19004864 GCA_034779795.1 Ctenopoma multispine
ACATCCAGGCCTTTATGTCTTTTAAACATGCTTGTAGTTTTACTAAATGATTGGTTTCATTTGGTTTCATAGATAAATATCACTTTGTTGTACAATAGTATCAAAATCTCTTCATCGAAGACGTTTGGACTAAAGGTGGTGTAAGGCGAATTTATAACCATAGTCTACAAGGGGTAAACACCCTCTTTCCCTTTTGATCTTACTACCACAGTGCCCTGTAAGACTGGGGTGAGCAGCTGTGATAATGCACTACACAATATTTTCCCTAGCTTCAGTTATGGTACCACGTACCACTATACGTGGAATCAGTTATGGTACCACGTATAGTTTTTGCTATAGGCACTAATTCCCTCATACAACCCTGGGGGCTAAGCCCCCCTTGTCTTTCACTCCTAGTGATGTCCCTGAATTAAAACATAAAAAGCTTAAAATATTTAATTTGTATCAAATTAATCTAGAATATATAAGAACTTCATGTTTTGAATTAAAATATGAAGAAAAGCCTTTAATTTGTTAAGATGCAGTAATACATATCTCGTCAGGCCTCGGAAGAACTGGATTGGACCAGCAACTGCAGCAACTGAGCTGCATGCAAGCTGTCAAACCCAATGTGCAGGGACAGATAATTAATGTTTGCTGATGTGTTTGTACACTTACGTTCAATTAACTACTTTTCCAACCATAATTTTAATTTCATCTACAAAAAAAATCCCATAGCAAAGTGGAGCGCCTGTAAGGAAACAGGTAATCGGGTATGTGAAGTATGATAGGCAATAGGAAAATGAAACAGCAGAAAGAAAAACAGTGCACATCGAACAAAAACTAAAAAAATGAATGAACAGAACATACTTTATGTCCGTCTAGTTTCCGGTTAATCCCCACATGTAGTCAGTATATCGCACGGAAATTTAGCCGTTTCACAAATATTTTTTTTGTGACTCCAACATTGCAAATACGTGTCAGTTAGTGTTATTTCCTCTTAGGCGTGTCTGAGTCAGACTGGCAGCTCTCACTTCTGCCTGGACATCGATGATCATCAAACGTCGAGGCGCTCGGAGAATCGTGCTGGAGACATGAGTTTCTACAGTTACACGTCCAGCGAAGACATGCGCGACGAGTTGGAGACGTTGGGGTAAGACCATCTATAAGTATTGACACCTTGATGTAAGCCTTTTTTTCTTCTTTTCACTTGTCTCAGAAAACAAAAAGATGCTGGAGATGGAGAAGTCGCGCAGTCCACACAGGTTACTACTCAACCCGACTTCATACTGAAATCACGGAATAAATAATGTTCTTAGAGACTTTAGAGCATTTACAAAAACATAGACTGTCTTGGTAAAGTCAGTATAAAACAGCATTAGAATGCCATAAATTATTCCATTGCTCATGCTTTGATCAAAAGACATAATTATCCTGTGATCTGTTTACGGAAACAGTTCAACATGTATAGAAATAAAAATAAGTGCAGACGTTAAATATTGTTTCCCCAAATCACTGGCAGCTTTAAAAAGCCAAGTTCCCTGCTAGAGACAATATGAAGCTGGTTCAGTGCAGCTGGTACTATTCAAAAACATGGTTAGGATTACGTTTATTTAGTGATCTCATAGCTCAGCTGTTAATGCTCAATATAATTTACATCTGACTATTATTCAGGTATAGTACCATGTGCTCATGGATAAAACATTAGAAATAACTCTTAGTATAATGCAGTCCAATACAACACCATCTAGACCTCAAACGCTGACTGTGTTTACACACTCACATTAATCAGTTAGTATTGTCTAAACAATAATTTCCCAAAGGTGATCAATACAGTATGGCATTATTATTATTTCCAATGGGAAATTCCAGTATTTCAGTAACTTTTACACAGAAAACAAGACAAGACATACACAAACAGAAGATAATACAGAAAAATATGCATCCAAATAGAAACACATTGCACTTACACACAGGCAGTTGAATGTGCAAATCTACAGAACAGTAGAAACTATTATACGTCCTGGGCAATTGTTTAAGTTGAGGATGAATGTGCAATAACAAGAAATAAACTGTCCCTCTACAGTTATAGTTACACTACTGGTGCAGAGCTCTTTACTGTCATGTAGTCATTGTACAGGGTGATGGCTATTGGCAGGAATGACTTCCTGTACATTTTTATGTGACATCGGAGCTGGAGAAGTATCACTAAAGCTGCTCCACTGTTTGACCAGCAGGTTGTGGAGAGTTTGAGAGCTGTTCTCCATGATTTTCAGCAGTTTGTTCAGCATCCTGCTCTCTACCACCTGCTCCAAGTGTTCCAGTGAACTCCCAGAGCCAGCCTTTCTGATTAGTTTGTTCAGTTTGTTGGCTCTAATGCTGCTGCTGCTCAAGCAGACAGCAAAGAATATTACACTGGCTACAACAGAGTGGTAAAAGATCTGCAACATCTTGTTCCGCACATGAAAGGATAGAAGTTTCCTCAAGAAGTAGAGACTGCTCTGTTTTTCATTTCCAGTCCAGTCTGTTGTCTGAGATGAACTCCCAGGTATTTGTACCCCCCCCCTCCTCCACTTCCTGTGTTTCCACCTTAGGCCTTAAATGGGTCAATACCAGTCTCTCCTTTCATGATGTGTGAGGTAAGCATGATGTCTGTAGTCATTTAGAGCAGCTGGAGATGAACATTTTTGCAGTGGCAAACATTATGTTTTCCAAAGTTTCGGCACATGCGTCTGTCTCAGGCTGAGGTTGAAGAAGTGCTAGCAGGGGTGGTGGATGCTTATTTTCTGTAGTGTCCACCATTTACGGATGTGGTTTGGTGATACTCTCTTATATTCATTATTTCATTACTGGAGGGATGTTGGGTGTGGGGGGTGGCAATTGAGATGTGTGGGGCATCTGTGTGTCTGGATGAGGAGGAGGATGAGGAAGGTTACTTAAAAACTGTTTTGAATCTTAATTTGTAAAACTAAACTTGAACACATTAGGTGTCAGTCATAAGTATTCATTATTGTTATTTATTGACAAATGCTGTTGAATGCTGTTTTAGAAGCTATCTGACTAAGCTCCTCTTTGTAAGTATGACATGCATCAAAGGTAAAAATCTAGACTTGAACAAAGGATTTCTGGTGCATTTTATTTCCAAATATAATTTTATGGTATATGCCTTAACCACCACGTGTTGCTAAATACCCTACAATACAGAGCATGTGTCCTGAGTCAAAACTATCATCCTGTTCTGAGATGTTTCAGTGACCTTATTGAAGTTAACATTGTTGTGGTCGTTTCAACAGGCCCAGCTGTAACATTAAAGCAACAAAATATATATTACCAAAATGTATAATATAAACTTAAACTGTTGGTTGTGAGACTGTTAATTTAAAAAGATAAAACAAAAAAAAAACAGAAGCTAGTTCCCTTACTTTTTAATAACTATGAATTCATGGCATCTGGTTACATTCGATGATGAGAAGTATGAGATCTTTATAACTCAGCAAATAATAAATGGACAGAAACACTCCAGTATGGAGTCCAAAGAGGGACAGGTCTTCATGTTCGTGCTTTGCACAAAGACATTTCCTGCGTTCTGGGTTCTGCGTTCAGCACCTCTTAATGCAAATAATGAACTTTCACATCCGTTTACTAGTTTCCTTTGCACACTTCCTACAGACTAACATTTTTTAAAAGCAGAACCTATGCCCTTTCATCCCTGAGATGTCTTTTTTTCCCACATTGGTTTAAGAAGCCATATAGAGCCAAGTCCATATGTAATGGAACAAAGATAAGTTTTTCTTTTATTTGTCCTCTGTACAAACTGAATTTGAAATGAAGAACCCAGGATGTGAGTGAAGTCAAGACATTCAACTGTAATTCAGTTCAGTTAACTGTGAAAAGGTGTGGCCTGTTCTCTCATTACTCCTTGACTAATTAAGCAAATAAAAGGCCTGGTGGTGGAGTGTTACATTTGCATTTGGCAGCTGTTCACTAGAACTTTCAACATGAAGTCCAAGCAGGTGTAGGGGGCCATCATCAAAAGAACAAAAACTACCCATCAGAGAGATAACACAAGTATTAGGAGTGCTCAATACAACAGTCATTCCTAGAAGGAAGCAATTAACTGTCAAGCTCAGCAACAGCAAAATGACCTGACAGACCTAACAGACTACAAACCAAAGTGGATGACCACAGAATTCTGTCAAGGTAAAGAAGAACGATAAACTAAGTCAAGAGCACTTATGAGCAAGTAAGAACAGAAAGTCCAGATTACACTAGAAATCTGAAAACACCTAGAAAAGCCTGACCAGTTATGGTTTGGTAGATAGACTACAGAGGATTCTACCCAATTATTGAAGGCAATTCTTATGTTTGTATGTTTTTTTATTTATAAGCTTCCAAAATGATGTTTTTGTGTGTGTATGTATGAAAATGGCTATAATTCCTGAATGGTTAATGACTTTGTTCTCATCCTAAAGGCTTCATTAGTTACTGGCTTGGAGTAGCAGCCCTTTAAACTTAGTGGATTAATTAACTAATTAATAATTTATTGGTCAAATGTAGGTTGTCATGTGGAGTTGAATGCCTGGGGAGTGATGAAAGAACTGCATTTTAAGTTGGTGACAAATTAGACAGATCTTCTTTGTCCAGAATGTGGACTGTGCTGTCTTCAAAGACTGACTCCTGTTTTTTAGATGCAGATGGATTGTTGTGTGTTTTCCTCAGGAACTGGCTTTCCTGGGGTGTGCCATGCATTTGTGATGTGGCACAATACAATAATGGAAATAGAGTAATGCTGTAAAAATGTTTTTTACAGATCAATGTTGATTCTCAACTCACCACAGTATTGAGTAATAATGTTTAATTGAATAATGTATACATTTATTTTGTTGAAGGTGGTACCACTATGATCTATCTCGCCATGCTGCAGAGGCACTTCTCTTGTCCAATGGGACTGATGGAAGTTACCTCCTGAGAAACAGTAATGAGGGACCAGGTTGCTTTGCACTTTCTGTCAGGTGAGTTGTCAGTCTAATTATTATAGCTGTAAGAAAACACAATGGCTTTGCTCAGTATTGATTGTACTGATTGAACATTTTATGTCACAGTGGATAACTGGCAAAACTGGTGTTGAGCCTACTTTAAATTGTAAAACAGAAATGTTGTATGTAAGTGTACCTTAATGTAGGGCTGACTTTGTGCAGACCAGAATGTGTACATTGCACCAGTTTCAAGTAACAAAGGCTGGCCTTTGGGGTGAGTGGAAAGAGGAGAGAGAAAAGAACAGGAGACAAAAAAGACCATAACAGCAACAAGGAGCAGCAGATAAGGCACTGTAAGTTGGTAGGACCAGCAACTGCAAACTTCCATTTCACTCATGATAGTGGACAGAGAGGGAGAAGAAGAAGAGGAGAGGAGCTCAGTTTCACGGGAGGTCCCCCAGCAGACTGAATCTGCAGCATAATTAAGAGATGGTTCAGAGTCACCTGAGCCATTTCTAACTTTACGCTTTATCAAAAAGGAAAGTTTTAGCTCTAGTCTTAACTTAACTGAACTTAACTGAACTTGACTGAACTTAACTTAACTTAACTTTAGTCCTGCACTGAACCCAACTCATGTTGTCATTATATTAATGCTGCTATTCTGTGTATATATCTGTACATATTATTGTTATTGTGATTTTACATTTATATTTATTATTGTATTTTGCACCAAAGGGAGTGGCACTGTACAATGACAATAAAGGCTATTCTATTCTATTCTATTCTATTCTATTCTATTCTATTCTATTCTATTCTATTAAAAGTAGGAGGATGTCTGCCTCCCATACTGTAACTGTGAGGTGGTTCAAGAGGAGAGGAGCTTGATAGCTAAAGGCTCTGCCTCCCAGTCTACATTTGGAAACTCTAGGAACCACAAGTAGACCAGCACTCTGAGAGCGAAGTGCTCTGCTGGGATAATAGGGTTCTATGAGGTCTTTAGGATATGATGGAGCCTAATCATTTAGTGCTTTCTATGTGAGAAGGATTTTAAACTCTATTCTAGATTTTACAGGGAGACAATGGAAAGAAGCTAATGTAGGAGAAATATGATCTCTCTTTTTAATTCCAGTCAAAACTCAGGCTGCAGCATTCTGGATTAACTGGAGGCTTTTAAAATAATTAATGGTGCATCCTATTAACAATGAATTGCAGTAGTCCAGTCTAGAAATGACAAATTTTCCAGTATCACTTTGAGACAGGATGCTCCTAATTTTAGAAATATTACTGAGGTGGAAGAAGAAGGAGTAAGTTCTGGAGACCATTTACCATACCTCTATTTGTGTAATGATTACATTTGTTGTGCAACTCATTAGCTAGCTAATAAATATAAACATTAAAGTTGGAAGAGTAAATCATAGTTAGACTCTAAAGTTGTCAAGGCAAATCTTCTGATCTGATGGACTGGTCCTGATCTGCCCTCTCCTGGGTATATATACTGTAACTTTTAATCCTCTGGTTATACACAAAGTGCAAGTTAGGAAACAGTCTGACAAAGTTTTTTAAAGCTTCTTCTCCATCATGTCATTCAGCTCACTTATCCCACTACAGAACATTCTCTAAGATTACAGCTCTTTAATTTGAATGACTTTGGAAATAGTTTTTTAAATGTTGTTTGTCATTTTACAAGCAGGGCGAAGAATTCAGTCAAGCATTTTCATGTGACGCGCAAAGAAAATGGCTACATGTTTGGGTTTAATGAGTTTGCAACCCTTCAAGACTTTGTCAGCCACTTTGCCAACCAACCTCTACTGGGCAGTGATACAGGTATATTTTTATATACATATATATATATATATTCTATATATAGAATCTTCACAAAGAAGCTTACTGTGTGTTACAGCCTTGTACGCAAGAACACCATATTCTTCTGTTGACTCCCTGCAGCTTATGTAAATAGCCACAACATACAGTATAAACTAATGACAGTCATTCCAGTGCACATGAGAGAATGAGAGTGATGCCGTCTTTTCTGAATTCTGAGTTCCTTCAGAGCTTAATGGCAGCATTTTGAGTGATTGTGAGTGAGAGAGGAAATAAAGGCATGACTACTAGTATAGTCAACATGTGACATTAATTTAAATAGTTCAGTTTCCATTTCACTCACAGCCTTTTTGAGGTTGTTGGATGGATGTTTTCTTTAAGATCCCAGAACAAAGAAAATTCAAACAAACATTAACCCCTTACTGCCTAAATTTATTTATTTTTAAATATAAAAAACATTCTTTGTCTTTTTGCTGTCAAGCAGATGCAAAATTAAGAGGAGATTGTTAATTTAATATAAATTAAGCATATACAATAGGTAAAATGTTACCTGTGATGCAAATTAGCAACATTGGGCATAATAATAATTAAACAAAATTTCCAGTCTCACGTATCTAGATTATTTAACCTATGTTTCTGTACAATCATTGCTGTATGTATTGCTTATGTATTTCAAATACATAAGCAGTCATTAACCCTAACCCCTAATTGTCCACTGCACACTACATTGCCAATAAACTGTTCCAATACATTTTTATCCAGTTTGAGGAAACTATTTGGATTTTCTTGTGTGAAATACAGATTACTTTGTTGTACAATAGTATGCAAATGATCAGCTTAAAAAAAGGACAGTAAGGAGTTTGAGGTGAATTTGCAATTATAGTAGTAGTGTGTTGTCAACCACAGAAATTATTTTATTGGTCCTCTGTGGATGACAGTAATATTTGCTAAATGCCTGTTTAACGAAGAAGTCAGAATTCAAATTGAAGCATGTGCCAAATGCCCCCATCAGTGGATACAATGAGCCATATTCCACAAGTCTTTATTAAAACCACTACACACCTCTCATAAAATGTCCACTGCACATTTCAAATGAAGCAATATTAGAAAATCCCCACGTCTATTGTGTTGCTGAATCTTGCTTCATCATTAGGATGTTGCTTCATGTTGATGTCAGTTAGTCAGGCCTGTAATCTCCCTACTGTCTCTAATCCAGGAACCCTGATTGTTCTGAAGTGTCCATACCCATGGCGTGTGGAGGAGCCGTCCATCTATGAGTCTGTGCGAGTTCACACAGCTATACAGACGGGCCGCACAGAAAATGACCTTGTTGCAAATGCACCATCGGTATGACACCTACAACACACACTAGTGAGCAACTGACATCAATTATGTGATCAGTGTAACCTATAGGAGGCTTTCTTTACCAGGTCTGCCAAGTTGGATTTCTCCATATAGTTTAGGCATTTTATCATTTAAGCACTTGTCACATACTTACTATATTCAAAGGTTCTTGTTTTAACTGAGTCAGTTGCATTCTTTTTTTCAATTGTCAGCACAGAGGGAGACAGGAAATGTATGGAGAAAGGGGGTTTGGCATGCAAAAGCTCAGTTTTAAACCACATCTCTCAGTTTTCATTAGTGAATCAAATAAGTAAATTCCCAACTCAGAAACTTGACAGAGCTTCTACATTTGAATTTAATACATGAGAGGTTCTCCCACAAGACAAACTATTATTATAATAAGGTTATAATATCTCATATGTCTTTCTGGTAAGTTTGTGCAATGAATAAAAAACAGACTCAAAAATCAGCTTTCTGTTCGGTGAACACCAGAACTAAGCCATTCATAAAATCCTCTTGGAAGAGACAGAGGCTATTAACAGGGATCATCAGAGAAAAATAAAGAACAATCACATCTGAAACCAGAGAGCATCTTTGAGGCAGGGCTTGACATTCTTCACTCATTATGTCAATGATTTTTCTACTAACACAAATCATGTACTTTCAGCTGGGTACAAAGGAAGGTTATCTGGTGAAACAAGGAGCATTTGTGAAGGTAAGAACATTGATGTGTGAGAGTTACACCTCACCATGTATACACAGTTAAACTTTTCACAGTAAATTTGTCCCTCAGTTGTACAGAAGTTTGAACTATTAGCTAACTATAATAGAAAGATAACAGAGCAGGAAAGTTAAAGATATGCCTTTCAGTGTTATATTTAAAATATGTTCTTACTATATGTGCATATCTTTAAACCATTTTCCAGAACTGGAAACAGAGGTGGTTCACACTCAACAGATATGAACTCAAATACTTCCGAGACAAAATGGTGAGTCAGCTTTGGGCCTTTGTCTGTCAAATATGCTATTTTACAACTTCACTTTGGGAGTTTTGTATGTGCAAAGGCATGAAGTTTCAGCTGTTTCTAGTCAGACCAACAATTCACTGATCTTGTAGTGTCGTGTATTGTCTGTAATGTGTCTCTGTTTCTGCAGTGTGAAGAGCCCATTCGAAGTCTGGACCTGAGAGATTGTTCTGCAGTTCAGTTTGACTATTCTCAAGACAGAGTTAACTGCTTCTGGTAAGTCATGATTAGACATTGATCAGCGCTCAGATGACATGTCATCAAAAGTAGCCTTTATCTTTTACTATTCAGGCAAAACTAAACTAGGATGTGTACTCTCATCAATGCAAAAAATGTGTACAACAAAAACAAAATTGGGGGAGGGAGGGTATGGGGGACATGTCCCCCCCACTTTTTCAAAAGGCAGTTTTGGTCCCCTTTAGTTTTTAATTCAATTCAATTCAATTCAGCTTTATTTATATAGCGCTGAATCACAACATAAGTCATCTCAAGGCACCTTACAGTGTAAGGTTTAATGCCTTATAGAAGATAAATATATAGAATTATACAATCCAACAGTCCTACTTGAGCAGCACCAGGCAACAGTGAAGAGGATCAACTTCCTTTAATGGAAGAAACCTCCAGCAATAGGCTCAGGCTGGGCAACCATCTGACTCAACTGTTTGGATGAGTGAAAAGAAGAACAGAGCAAAAGAACAGCAACAACAACAACACAGAGCAGATGAGATACTGGGCAGGTTGGTAGGACAAGTGACTAATCATACAGGTCCGAGGCTGAAAATACCTGAAGAAATGTACAGAGAGAGAGAGAGGACAAAGCACAAACACAGAAGAGAGAAGATAAAAAAATAAAAACATGAAATGGTGGCATATAAGAGGAGAGCAAAATAGCTTTAATTATAAAACAAAAAAAAAACTTTTTACAGAATACACAGAATATTTGTAGAAAACCCAGTCCCAGACAGACAGAGGAGAGAGAAAAGAACAACAGGCAACAGAGATCAATACAACAACAAGGAGCAACAGACGACTGGGCAGGTTGGCTGGACCAGCAACTACTGCTCCAGGGTCGAGGATACCTGAGGAAAGATAAAGAGACAGAGAGAGAGAGAGGGAGAGAGAGGACGAAGCACAACTAGGGGAGAGAAAAGAAACAAAGTTAAAAACATGCAATGATGTCATAAAGTGGACAGAGAGAAAAGGAGGAGAGGAGCTCAGTGTGATATAGGGTCCCTCAGCAGACTAAATCTATAGCAGCATAACTAAGAGATGGTTCAGAGTCACCTGAGCCATCTCTAACTATAA
>JAUYWH010000004.1:19057434-19071794 GCA_034779795.1 Ctenopoma multispine
TAAGACTGCGACTCTGCATCCTGGGCTCCACTCCGGGATATCAGGGTTTAGGAGGTCTAATAAATTCGGTCATATTTGTAGATATAAGAGCTGCACCGTCCAAAGAGGGATGGATGCCGTCTCTTCTAATCAACCCAGCTTTTCTCCAAAACGTTTTCCAATTTTCTATGTAGCCCACGTTGTTATCGGGACACCACCTAGACAGCCAGCGATTAAATGATGACATGCAGCTAATAGGTTAGGGTTAGATTAGGAAGGGGGACCAGAGAAAACTACAGAGTCCAACATCGTTTTAGCATAGTTACACACCGATGCAACATTAATTTTAGTGACCTCCGACTGGCGTAGTCGTGTGTCATTACCTCCTGCGTGGATTATAATATTACTGTACTTACGTTTATTCTTAGACAGGAGATTCGATGTCGCCTGCCCTGGCTCCCGGAATACACTTCACTATGGTCGTTGGCGTCTCTAACTTCCATGTTTCTGACTATGGAGCTGCCACTAACCAGAGTGGGATTCTCAGCGATTGTGTTGCTGAGCGGAGAAAACTTGTTAGAAACGTGAACAGGTTGGTGGTAAACCTTGGGCGACTTCTTCTGACTATGCCTCCTGTGGACCGTCACCCAGCCGGCCTGGTTTCCCAGCTGCGTTGGGGGTGCCGAGGGAGCTGTGCTATCCTGAGCTAAGCTAGGTGACTCCAATCTTTCTACCGGGACCGGGAAAGAGAAGCCATAGCTAACAAGAGCAAAACAAGCTAGCGGAGCTATCAGAACAAAAAAACAGTTTGCAGTAGATGAAGTACTGGAGTAAACAACTGGTTGATTTAAGTTTGAAATCTAAACCAATCTGTGTCTAAAAGAACAGTAAATGATAGATCTTGGAGTTTAGAAATAATTTGTAATTTAAACCCAACAAGCAGGAGCAGCAAACAATCCACGTCGATACAGGAACCGGAAGTCTCAGTCAGACGCAGGAATCAGGAACAGCTCATATCAACCTGATGAATAACACCAATAACATCTGCACTACTAAGGAAAAATAAAACAAAAATCTCCTTGTACTTGTATTTAGCTATTCACACGCAATGTGGCAGGTTGTTGACAGTCATGTTATTTACATTTTCAGCTCCTACTGAGCATTAGTTTATGCTTAATTTGGCTGTCACCATACAGAGTTAATTTCAATGAATTACTAAATTAAGAGCACAGAGATTACTTAATTCTTCAGATTCATTGCCTTTTGTTTTTGGCATCCAACTGACTCTTTCACTCTTTCAATCTTAGTTTATCCCCCTCGTTGGATTGTAAGAATGACATTTTAGGTTCACTATTTTTTGAATAGGCTCTTAATTATCCAGTCAAGGTACAACATATGGTCAGAATTTAATGGTAAATGATACTTTAGTGACAATTTAGCCTTGTGTTTTCAGCAATTACATATAAAAATCTAACTAAAAGCCTGATAGAGTTTATCAAAGCTGTCTGGATTCTGTGCATTAGCAAGCTCTAAACTTCAATTAACTGACCTTATGTGATTTGGGATTGCATATGCATCTGTCTGAATCTGTCTTTCCATCAAGACTGGACATTAGTTTTTCTTCTCTACTGTTCTCTAGTGCTGCTCAAGTGATATTGTTAGGTTTTCTACATAATTCTATATGTAGTTATATTCTGTAAGATCTTAAATCTTACACTGAAGTGTCTATAGAACATTTAGACACAAAAGCATTTTTGAATGTTGAATCATTTTTCATCTCCAGACAATATCTCAGTTTTTTGGTAGACTTCCAGTATGGATAGACAGGTTGAGGCTGCCAAGTGAACTGAAAATGTCCAACACATAAGGAAACTTCAACAGCTACATCAGGTTTTACATAAGAAAAAAAATCCTTCATAAACTTAGAGCTTGTATTACCGATGCACAATTTTCCCTTATGATAACCATCGCACTTCAGAGTGAAACAGCAGTGCATTGTGATGTTCAACAATCTCTTTGCAAAGGTGACCAAGCAAGCATGACTCTAATGCTTGTGACTTTACACAATTCACAGTTGTCAAAACCAGGCGCAGTCATGCACATGCTGACCTAGGCTGTAGCCTGGTGGCCCCATGTGTGCAGGTGCCTGGGATTGGCCACATTCCCAGGCACCTATATTGGCCAGACTATTTTAGATTAAATTAAATTTGCTTAAGAAAGCTGCCTTCCTGATGTTTAATAAAAAAACAGCCAATAAAATTTTTTTAATTTGAAATGGTCAATTTTGTCTTTCTGGGTAAGTGGACAGCATATCAGCAAAATGCCAGAAAGAAAATATTTATATGTAATGTTAATAAACTGCAAGCTTTCATAAGAGCAGGACTGCTCTGCAGGCAGTACATTTGGATTTATGTTACATTGATAATTTGATCACCTCATTGAAGGATTATGTTGACCAGCGAGAAAGATGATTTTGACAACTTTGAGAGTATTGCAAAAAACATGTGTAGTCAGGGAGTCACCCTACAAATAAGTTAGTAGATTAGTTAGAGATTCAAAACCGGTTGCTACATATGTCATCAACTGTATCCCAACATTACAAAGTGACACAGAGTATTAAAAACACATGAACATGAATACCGTTAACCTGACTGTGAGCGATGTGGCCAAGACAACTTATAAAGCAGATGTCTGGATTGTTGAACAATATTTTCTTTGAACAGGCTGATTTTAAGAAGAAATATGTGAGTGATCTGGAGATTTGAAGATTTTGTGCACGAAATTGGACAATTATAAGAATTTATTAAAGAAAACAGGGATCTCTCATCAAGGTTGCTCCTGCAGCTTCTATTATGAAGAAAGTTACAGTCAGTGTTGTGGTGACTATACCAAAAGCCTGTAAATAGAGTGTGTGTAAACTGACTGCTTTGTTCCCTGTTGTCCCAGTTCTCCATTCTCCATAGACCATTTACTATGTACCATTTATGTCACGTATGCCATGCCCTGCCATTTTAATCTCTCCAACTCTGCATCCGTGTGCCTGGCTGTACAGGGAGTTGATGACAGACTGATGAGTTCCTGACTAAAGAGGAACGGGGAGCAACAGTCCGACCATCCGTTCAGCTCTCCTCCTTCCCCTGGATCTGCAGCCTTCTTCCTGCATGACACACTAAACATGCCAACACACATAAACACACCCACACACACTGCCCACACACACTGCGGTCCTACTACAGTTGCGAGGACACCTAATGCATATCCAAAACTTTTACCCTACCTTTATCCATCAAAACTAAATGCCTAACCCAGTCCTACCTACATTTTACAATTTTAACCCTAAAACAGCCCTTAGATGGTCATATAAATCATTTGACATACAGTACAGGCGAAAAGTTTGGACACACCTTCTCATTCAATGTGTTTTGGGGTAAGCTGGACCACAGAGTGAAGACAAAGGGGCCAACAAGTGCTAAACACCTCTGGGAACTCCTTCAGGACTGTTGGAAAACCATTTCAGGTGACTACCTCTTGAAGCTCATCGAGAGAATGCCAAGAATGTGCAAAGCAGTAATCAGAGCAAAGGGTGGCTATTTTGAAGAAACTAGAATATAAAGATGTTTTCAGTTATTTCACCTTTTTTTGTTAAGTACATAATTCCACATGTGTTCATTCATAGTTTTGATGCCTTCAGTGAGAATCTACCATTGTAAATGGTAATAAAAATAAAGAAAACAACATTGACTGAATTTGGCCTGTACTGTAGATTTCACCTTACTGTAATACAGTAGCCCCTTTTGGTCATTTTTCGGTCGAGGCAGATGGCCGCCCACCCTGAGCCTGGTTCTGCTGGAGGTTTCTTCCATTAAAAGGATGTTTTTCCTCTCCATTGTTGCCTAGTGCTTGCTCTGGTGGGATTGTTGGGTTTTCTTCAAATATATACAGTATATACAATGTGTAAGGTCTTAAACCCTATATTGTAAAGTGCCTTGAGGTGATTTATGTTGTTATCTGGCGCTATACAAATTAAGTTAAATTTAATTGAGTTAAGCTGCTTGTATAACCTATGTAGTCATATTGTACAAGAACATTTTCTGACTTTGTCAGGATCAGCCAAAATATCCTCAGAATACCAAAATGTCCTGACATCCATGGATCTGAATGAAAATTTGTCCACATTTGGAGAAAAAGATGTGTACATATTTTTACATTTCCACTTTTATACACGACTCCCTTAGGCAATATTATAGGAAACACCCTATTAAGTTCCATTGCTGTGCAGATGATACCCAACTATATTTATCTATGGAACCAGATTAAACCAATCATTTAGGCAAAATTCAAGCATGTTTAAAATACATAAAGGCTTGGATGTCTTGTAATTTTCTACTCCTTAATTCAGAAAAAACTGAAGTTATTATATTTGGGCCCAAAACTCAGAGACATATATAGTCAGATTGCCACCCTAGATGACTTTGCATTGGCCTGAAGTGCTACTTTGACCAAGATATATCATTTACTTCCTACATAAAATAAACATCTAGACCTTCCTTCTTCCACTTGAGGAATATTTTAAGATTAGGAGCATCCTGTATCAAAGTGATGCTGAGAAACTAGGCCATGAATAATCAGCCCCCATCATATCTTAAGGACCTCATAGAACCCTATAATCCGAGCGGAGCACTTCACTCTCAGAGTGCGGGTCTACTTGTGGTTCCTAGAGTTTCTAAATGTAGACTGGGAGGCAGAGCCTTTAGCTATCAAGCCATGTCCTTGTGGAACCAGCTCCCAAGCCCCTTGTGGAACCAGCTCCCAATCATTGTTGATGTGTGTATATGTATATAAAGTGGCTACTGTTTTTGTTTTCCCTGTTCTACCATTATAATATTTCAGTATTATGTGAAATGTGGGGCACAGTACAAATGTAGATTACTGTCACCTCATTCACATAATCTTCATTGTAATTTTCATAATCATGGTTAAAATACAATACTCAGACACATTACCAACCAGTTACAGTAAAATATTTTATTTAGAAATTATTTTTTCTTAAAAATAGGTTTAGGAAATCCAGTGATATATGTAAATAATCAATAATCTGGTTAGAGTGCAAAAATAGATTTTCATACAATACATCTTTACAAAAATAACACTGGAATATGATATTGAAAAGGAAGAAAATATGTGTAGCTAACATGGCTTTGATCATCCTTAGTTTTATAATGCAATTTCCGTATGCAAATGCCTTTGATTAGAAGTTTCTGAGTAAAGTTTTTTTGTCACTGAGCAGCTATAAGTTGTATTTTTCCTAAGGAAAATTTTTATGTTCCACACTTCTACTCTGTTCTCTGCCAAGTTAGATTTTGACAACTAAGTATACACATCTTTACTAAGACTTATTTCTGTATTTTCTCTTTAGAAATTGGAAGGTAAAATGTATTGTAATATTAAGTGTTCACATAGGAAGACAGGGCTCTTTGGCTGCTATGACTGTTGCTGACTTAGGTCATGTTTCTTCAGTGTCCTCATCCCTTGCCTACTGGCAGAGTGAATCACTTGATCTTGGCTGGCTTAAGTTCCTTGACCTGCATGTGCAATGTTTTGTGGACAGCCAGAGTCCTGGACTGACAGAAGCCCTTCCCACACTCCTGACATTTGAATGGCTTTTCTTTGGAATGAATATACCTGGAGGGGGAATATAAAATAACAGATTGTTAGTGCAGTATTTAGGGGGAATCATGTCAGATTATAGAACATAATTTGTAGTGAATGGTTATTGTGCCATGCTTCATTAACTTTCCACATGTGCTCTAAACAAAACAAGAAGTCACAATATCTTAAATTCAACTTCTGACACTGAATCAGCTTAATCAGCATTTATCCATTGACACATCTACACTTCACATTTAGCCACTGTAAAACAGAGGTGTACACAAAATCGGTACCCAAAAGTTCGTGACTACAAAATACTTAACTACAGTATACAGTAGTCTTTATTCAAGTGTGTGTGTGTGTGTGTGAGTGTGTGTGTGTGTGTGTGTGTGTGGCTGTGGCGGGGGATTTGTAGGTGTAGCCACAGTATTAGCCTATGTTCTGTTATGCTGTTCATTAACACGCGTTAAACTTTCATTCAATTTCTGGATTGAAACGTCTCGGCCACCATACTTACACTATTTACTGTATCTGTGATATTATGATTCTGTTTTTGTAGTTTAGCAGCGGTTCTTATGTATTTTAAATATGCAGACATTCCTGATGCAGCACACAAGGACAGAGTGTGGAAAGGTTTCCAAAATAATTTACTGTCACACTCTGGCCGATCCTGAATCTGTGTCAGGGACAATTAATAATCATGAATAATAAATAAATTTAGTGGTGTGGATACCTTAAGAAACGTGCACAGACGTTTTCACTGTGGAAATGTTCCAATGGAACATTCTACGCAATGTTTCAAAACGCACAGGAAATAATTCTACAAGCAAGCATGACTCTAATGCTTGTGACATTACACAATTCACAGCTGTCACAACCAGACGTGGATTCACTGTTACAATTTAACAATTAGAAACTTTCTTCATTAAGCCTTAGGAGGCATTTCAGCAGTGTTTTTCTGTCTCAAACATGTATGACATAACAGTTACACTCTATTCATTAATTCTTTTTAATTTTTTTATTTGTGCTAAATCACAACAAAAGTTATCTCAAGGCACTTTACATTACACAATCGATAAGTCCACTTTGGCTCATGTTTTACTTGTCTTTAAGCATATCTTTACAGTTCAAGTCTATTTTTTTTGTTTTACATTACAATATAATGTAATGGATGACAAAATGCAGGTGACCGAAACTCAGGACTGTTACTACACTGTACACATGTGTAGATTTTAGCAGGGGAACTGCAGCAGTTGTTCAGCAGCTCAGACTGATGTATAAAATGTATTATATTATTATAATTGTAGTTGTTCCGCAAGAAAAAATGGCAAAATGTGTTTAGTTTGAGTAAGGTGGTATTTGAACTTCTCTAAAGGTGTCTGTGCTCTATATTTTTTTCTGTAAATGTAAAGTTATTTATACAGATTAATTAATAATAATAATAATAATACAAACACTGCACACTGCAATGCTACATAATAAATGACAGACGTCATATAAAGGCTAAAAAAGAGAGCTTACAAGAGAAGTTCAGACCAGATCTAGTACTACACACATCCTTTGTTGTGTGAAGGCAACATGTTTGTTGGATTTACTGTTTTTAAATGTCATTATTAATAGAGCAAATAATCACTGTAGTTTGTATATGATTTGAAAGGCTTTGATAACGTCCGGCTCTCACCTGTGGTCCCTTAAATGATCCTGTCTCCTAAAGGCCTTGTGGCAGATGTCACAGGTATACGGCCTCTCATCAGTGTGTGTCCTCTCATGGATCAAAAGGTTGTAGGATTTGGTAAAATGGCGTCCACAGAACTTGCAGACAAACTCTTTCTTGGTCTTGGAGGGCTGTCTGCCTCGGCTGGACTTGCGCTCCGGTGAGGAGAGTTTGGTCATATTCAGGAGGCATCCTAGGCCAGCTGAGGTTGAGTGGTGAGATGAAGTCTGTGTTGCTTCAGCAGCATCTATCATGCTTAGGTCCTCTGCCTTAAGATGATCATCCTGGGTGGCTGCAGCTGCCAAGTTAGCAAAGTCAAAGCGGGGCTTGTTCTTGCAGCTTTGCAGTAGCCCTGCTGAGTCCTGCTGGGGTGGCAGAAGTTGAGGGAATATGGGTATGGAGGCAATTGAGGACAAGTTGGCAGGCAGTTTGGAGACATTGTAGCGCGGCACAGTCAATGCCGGGTAACCAAGAGTCCACTGATGGAGGTGGATAGCATGAAGAGCACTGAAGCTGTAAATGCTGTGAAAATGATCTGCTGGCAGCCGTAGTCCTGTGGAGCTCTGGAGGAGGGAGTAGTTGGCTAGATGGAAGGATGGGTGAAAAGGGACAGGTGCTGGTAGAGTCTTGCTGCCCATGGCTGTTAGATGCAATCCAGCAGGCTTTCTGGTAAAGACAGAAAGTCAAATTGATCTCTTTATATTGTTCTTTAATGTCATTGTTTTTAATATTTAAGTAAATTCACTCATGTCACTCCAGATTATCTTAGTGAGCATAATGTGTCCACTACACAAGTAATCACAGTCTGTTTTTCTGTGTTTTTTAAGCATTGTAAATACACATGTTCAACACAAATCAGTTTGTTACCACTGCTCCTGATAAACAAGCAGCAAGTTAGCAAGAAGCCAGTAAACAGGTGCAAGATAGCTTCTTAACAATGTCCAACAAATTTTCAGGGTTCTGTTTGCTTTTATGTTACTTTGGTCATTATGAATAGATTGGCTTATCTGATTATCTGTGCCTGAGGTTGAAGTTGAAGTTAACCTCAAAGCAGTAAGTCAGCCGTCAACTAGGAACCATGCCAGATTTGTTTTAAACTTCAAGAGGCACATACTGAATCTGTGGTTCAACCACAAACCCAGCATGTACCTTTGCACAGTCTACTACAAAAAGCACACAGCTGGTTTAGATTGACACTATACAAAACCTAATCCACATATAGCATAAAGTATTTTACAGTCAACTATGCACATGCCAATACAGTGAGTTTAGTCAGGAAAAGTCATTCTATGGTTAAATAGCCTGATTGCAAGCTAATTACTCTAGAGGTATGCATTCCAAAGTCTTGCATTTAGGTCAGAAGCAAAATTGTTAAAAAATAACCTAGAAAAATAATACTACTACCCTGACTTGCAAATAGTATTCATATAATTAGACTTTAACCAAACCTTTCTACAGTTGAGTTTATTTACATGGTATGAAAAGACGAGTTAGAGAGAGAAAAAGTGAGTGTGTGCATTTGTTTCCTGTTCCCAGAAATATGCCCGCGGCTGTTGAGGGCAGAAAACATAATGACAGCATTCAGGCAGAGACATACCTGTGAGCTGTTAAATCAGGTTTGATAAGCAAGAATAACAATAGACAATAATGTATCTTTGTCTGAAGGAGACTCTGACGGACAGGAGCCACAGCAGTTCCAAATCGTTGTTCTCAGAGTGAGCACAGGCCACTCCTCAATTCTCATACAGCAGACTTATTATATTTTTTTGACCCACAAACCTCTGCACCACTGCTTTATACTCACAAGCTACTTTTATTCAGATGCTGAATTTAGGTGCAAATTCAAGGTTTGAGGGGAATTTGAGAAGAAAATATCTTGTACTTTTATTTAGGTACTAAACTTAATTACTATATTTTAACTTTTTTACTAGTTCCATTTCAAACTACTTTATGATTTTACTGCACTACAACTTTTTAATCACATAAAATGCATAAAAGATGCCTGATTAAGATTTAAGAGAAAAAAAAAAGAAAAACAGCCTAGGGAAAAGACAGTATTCATAGTTTTTTCACATTTCTTTGTTAGTTGGTGTTTTGTCCAACGCACCTGTCACACATTTAGGTGTGCAGACACTTTGTTTTGTGAGGATATTCACATACAATGAAATCATGTATATAAATATGACACAAATTAATCTACCCAACAGTGTATAAGGTAAAATCAACACAAAGTTAAAAGCAACATCAAAAAGCAGCTTACTCATAAATAAGTAATTATATTCCACTGTTGCCTAGTGCTTGCTCAAGTGGGACTGTTGGGTTTCATATATTTTTCTGTATATATTTATATAATGTGTAAGGTCTTAAACTTTAAAGTACCTTAAGATGACTTATGTTGTGAATTGGCACTATATAAATAAAGACAAACTGAATTGAATTAAATTGAAATGATAGTATATAGTAAATACAGATGATGCTATACTAACTTCTGATTAGAATAATTTTTAGTTTGATGGTGTTTTTTTATATATATCCATATATATGATATTAGAGATTTTACTTGTCCCACATTGGTTATTACTGTAGATATTTTTCAGATGAACACTGAAAAATTATTCATATATTTATATATTATAGGTATACATGTAAAAAGAATATGTTACTTAATACTTTGAATAAGTTACTTAATTTAACTACTTTTGAATATACTGTTAATGTTACCATTTCTCATTTTTATTATATTTACATATATTTTACAAATATATTATTTGGTTTACATGTATGTACTGATTCTGTCTTTAGGAGAGAATATTATTAATTCCTTTTAATACCTTTTCTTTTCTAAAAAATCTGACTTCTGTATTTATCATTACTCATTACTTTATTATGCTATTCAAATGCACAAATAGAAAATTTGTAAGGCACAAAATATATACAATATTTCAATTTGATACAATGCTGCAGCCATTTAATTTTAAAGTTTTCATAATAATGTCACTGAGAGTTTTATTATGAGAAAAACAGAACAATAACAATACTAATATACATATTTAGGAATAGACCAAGAAATAGTGGAATGAAGTGCATATTGTTAGAGAAAGCAGACTTCAAATGTTTACAGTTTTATACACGTTTTTATTTTAATAAATGCAATCCTAATAAAAGAAACCTGTAAAACATTACAAATGCCTTAAGCTCAAGCCTGAGGACAGGTTACTTATCCAATAACCTCCAGAGAAGTGGTTGTAATGCGGCACAGTACACCTCAAACAGCCCCCCTCCTTTCTGATCATGAGTCAGAACGAATTGACTTTTACTAAGAAGTTGATTAGAGGAGGTGTGCTGTGGTGCTAAAACTCACCTCACCTTTAACCCATTGATGTGTTGAGGAATATTAAGATGCTCAATGACTTTGTTACGTATAGGACGAAGAGGAAGGACTGAGAGGTAGAAGCAACATTCTCCAAATCCTGAACAACAGTAAGTTAATGAAATTAAATATTAATGTAGTACTTGCACTCAAGGCAACCGTTTCACTTGGTTCCCTGCAATATATTTTTTGATCAACGACAGCTTTTAAAACTTTAAAAATCATCTCTAGCGACGATAAAACATATGCTCAAAATAGTAGAAATTTTGAGAATAGGGAATATGTGACACGGCACAAAACCCTACATGACATTTTCTTCAGTTTTCCTTTTCTAAAAATTTTGAGATCCCTCAGGTTTATTTAAGCCACCCCTAGGGAGTTTTAACCCAAACTTATGAACCACTATTTTAAACTGTGACCATGGATTTACAAGCATGTGTCAGCATTAAAGAACTAAAAAGTCTTATAAAGTGCATTAGGTACTGTAACTATTATCCTATGAACTATCCTATGTACTGTACCATTTTCGGTCTCCTCCTAATGAGAGAAGACAAAAAATTCCCTTCTCACGGGGTCTCCAACCCCAATCAAGTCTATTTTCCTTTGTTGTCCCTCGCTGGTGGAATTACTTGCCCTGCTCCATTCGACTAGCCGAGACTATCACCACCTTTAAAAAACATTTGAAAACTCACTTGTTTAAAAAGTATTTAAATAAGTCCTACACACACACACACACACATACACACCAAACAAATTGTCTAGCACTTAACAATTCCTAGCATATTTTTCTTTTGACAAGTTTGGGTCTTATCAGGGCTCTTAATTTGTAGTAACTCATACATACTCTACAGAACCGAAATGGTAATGGCTTGTGTCTTCTCCTTGTAAGTCACTTTGGATAAAAGTGTCTGCCAAGTAAAGTAAAGTTATATTAATATAGTCAATAGTCTGTGCTAATTTTGGCTTTTCAATATAAGTCCACAAACTTCACTTTTTTGTCAACATAATTTCTGTGTGATCTCTGTGCATTTTACTTCCATGTACATTTTCAAAGCAGATTTAAATAATTTTTTAACCGACAAAATTAACTTTTCACTGATTGAAAGTAGTTAAGAAAAAAAGTTATAAAGTAATGGATTCTTTCAGTTGTTACTTTAATTTGAGTCAAAGATCGGATTTTTTACTTTTATACCTTTGACAAACGTTTAAAATGGCCTGTCTGCACTTTCAGCTCTCCCGTTTGAGCGATGTTTGCTAGGGTCGAACACACTCAACATAATCTCCCCTTCTAAAAACCTAAGTCTTGAAAAAGTTCACTGGCATTGCCCCCTTAGAACTGCATCACAGACTATGGATGCTTATAGACTATTGACGTTGATGGTTGATGATAATTTGCAGACGAGGATCCATGAGCGAAACGTAGCCTGGAAAATCCTCACTTTTGTTACAGTTTCTAAAAAGAACAAGGATTTTAAAAATTATATGGTCATTTGCACATCTTCTTGGACAAGGTTAAGCGCAAATGACGCTATTGTCCCTGTCCTACATTACAATTTAATTTGTAGTGTAAATAAATTAAATATAAGCCATTTTAAATAAGTGACAGTTTGTACAATAGATTATTCACGCAAATCTAAAAACGCTAACTCCAATAGATTGTATATGTTTACGTAATCATATGCAGTATTGAATATTCACAAAATGTATTACTTTGAACTGAATTGCACCATGTAATGTAACGACATTCTCTATAAGTTCAGCCATAAATCTTTTAAGATCTAAAGCACTGATTACTGATCACTGGACGAATTTAAGTTTAATTCCAGTATGAGAATAAAAAAAAAAGAACACTTACCAGTAAATTATATTTTTTTAAAATCTCCTTCTACAGCCTGGAGGTCCTGTTGGAGTTTCAGTGTACCCACAGCAGTCGTATGTATCAATGAATTATTGTGAGGGCCGTGGCAGCATGTTTTCCGCTGCTGTTGCTTTCCTCCGTTGGCAGCTTAGAATAGAGGTCGGACTTTGTAAGGCACAGTGGTGAAATTGTAGCTGCTAAGACGCCCCGCCGCTCTACTGTTATCTGCTCTCAGCTTCCATTGCCTCTTTATTGCGGCGCAGAGCCCGACTCCATCTGCCACGCCCACATAGAGTATCTACCCCCGGATACGCTATATGGACTGGTGAATGTAATGGATCAAAAAAGAAAACATAGTTTGCTAAAGAGTAGCCTGGGCCTGCTTTAAAACAAATGGTCAATGTTTTCAGAATTTAGATTTTATTATATCCCATCAATAAAGGGTAATGTTTCCACTAACTGTGTCTCTTCTCTCAGTGTGCATCTCTGCAACTTGCATTACTGTAAGTTTGACCACATGAAGAAATAATACTTACACGTGCTTGGTTAGTACCCTGCTGGGCAAGCAGACTTTCAGTTAGGCATTGTGGTTTAAAACCTTTTTTTTCTTCAGTGGAGAGTAACACACAGAGGTGTCAAGGGCAACTTTGCTGCATCACTTATATTTGTCCAGTTCTGCAGACTGCATATTTATGTCAGACCCTCAATTAACATTACATTCTGCTTGCTTTATTTTGATGTAATATTTTGTATGTTATTTCTTGTAATAATTTGTATATCCTCTAACAATCATAGGTGTTTTTTATAGTACACTAACAAAGACACATATGTGCAAGACTGCAGAGCACAAAGACTGTTATGCAGCACAGTGCAGCTTGCGGCCACCAAGGACAAAATATTTAGAAGTGAACAAAATCTGCCATCTGCTGGAGGAAAATTATCTTCTTCTATCTTCTCTAATCTACTTCCTCCTGAATCTTTATTTATTTGCTAAGGTTCTAACATTTTTTGTAAAGAAGCCTAAAGGTGCCCTGCTGCAAATGAAAGCCATCTGTGAGGACCCCATGCCACCAGCTCTGGTGGCACTACTGCCATTATGCAGACGTTACAGACCAATTCACGCCCACACAACCAGAATGAGGAATAGCCTTTTTTCCCAGAGCTGTGGCTGCTCTGAATCAAGCCAAAACACACAAAAGATAATAGCTTATGATACATTTACTGACAAATTGCTGCTATTGTGCATGCCACTTTATTCACCCTTTACTGATTGTTTATTTCTATCATTATTATTATTATTATTTATAACACATACACTCACTATATACCCCAAGTTATTTTTTCAAACATTTGTACTGCATAATACATGAATAGCAATGATAATATAATTGCAATTTCATGCAGTTGTGGTCAGGTAACCAGACAATGATTCAAGTTCACTTTCAGTTACAATTTTCAATTTTTTTTGGCCTGTTATATATATATATATATTATATTAATCTGTTATTACAGAATAGGTACACTGCTACAATATAAGTTCTTACTAAGTTGCTCCCAAACTGAATTGTTTGTTTAATAGCATGTATCTTATACAGTGTATACCACAAAATATTAGAACAGACGGTGTCTTGTCCAATAGCTCACTCAAAAGCCTCCAGCTAATCCAGAGTGCTGCAGCCAGAGTTCTGACTGAAATTAACAAGAGAGATCATATCTCCTACATTAGCTTCTCTCCATTGGCTCCCTGTAAAATCTAGAATAGAGTTTAAAATCCTGCTCCTCACTTATAA
>JAUYWH010000005.1:0-10090 GCA_034779795.1 Ctenopoma multispine
TGGACGGGGATAACTGGATGGTGTGTGCATTGAGCCCATTCGACACTTGTGTTGATTGGGTTCCAAATTCTTTTTCCTAACCCTGCCTCGGGGGTGGATTCCTGTGATGGCGAATGCATTCAGTCACTCCAGCATTTTATGCTGGGATGGCTCAAAATTTGTTTTCTAACCCTAAACCGTGGCTCCCTAGCTATTCGGAATACTATTATTGTATCGTCCCTCTGTGGGGACACTATGGGTGGTGGGACTGCCTCCTGGGTGGATTCCTGTGATGGTGTATGCATCCAGTCACTTCAGCATTTCATGCTGTTGTGACTAAAACTCTGTTCTCTATATAGATACACACAAGGACATACCTACCTGTATGTGACCTATTATAATACATGCCAAGTTATGATGTAGAGTTGCACTCTGGAGGGGGATAACTGTGATGGAGTGTGCACTGACTTCTGCTGACGATTTGCCAGTGGGGTCAAAAAATTTTCTCTTCTAAACACTATTGAACATATGTGGGGCATCCTCAAACAAAAGGTCAACTCAATTTTGTGACATATCATATGTATATAAGACCAAAAAACATCCCACTGTCAAAATAAAGAGAACACTAAAAATGAACTGGAACATCTTTATTTCATAGCTTTGTTACAATAATACACAATTAAATATACTGTTGGTGAATATCTCTAACAATTAAACCATAAACCGTAATTTTGACTCAGTTGTTGCTGTCAATATTTTCGCTAAATGGCTTTGATTAAATTTTCACAGATCATTTCTCATACGTTGATTTAATGAATTGTTACGTACAAAAACAGTACTTGTACTGTGGGATGTTCTGCTTCACGGTTAGCTAGTAGCTTACTTCTATCTGGAGCCCCTGGCCAGGTAGATACATTATAAGGCAGACGACAGGTAAACAAAGACAACAACTTCTCAATTCTCTTATCAAAAATAATTGATTGGCTTTTCTATAGTTAGATTAATTCTTATTGGCACAGCCTTCTAATTCTTCTATAACTTGATTTTACATAAAACCTATTTCATACATACTAATCTGACAGATGTATTTCCAACTTATGCATATAAAGTGCTTCAATGCTTTTCAAGAATGTAGAATAAAATCGGTAATTCTAAACATTAAATCAAGTGTAACAAGCAGCATTAATACAAGGTGAATTATGGTTATGTTATACCTACACAGCATAACATTATACTGAATTAGTAAAAGTTGTAAATTATCTACTGTACACGAAACTAAAAGAACAAGAAAACCTTTTAAAGAATATTCATTTCTTTATAGGAAATGGAAATTATTAAACATTTTCTCATAAAAATGTGGCATCTGTATAACTTAACACTATTTACTAATATTAGCATGTAAACTCTTACTAGATTTTGTTAGAATTACTCAATTCTTATACTATATTATTAATAGACACCTAACGCATATTTCTGTATTAAGTAAATTGCATTGTTGTTAATATTGCTATAAACTAATGAAAACTGTATGACATAATACCTTAGTTCATGTAAACAACATTAGTTAATAATTAGTAGATGCATTACTTAAGTATTACTTAGCTATTAATTAGAAGTGAATGTGTTATTACATTATATTTTCTAATAATTAATGTATTGGCCCACTGTGGGTTAGGGTGGTGAGGTAAGGGAGGTGGTTTGATGCTTGGTGCATTGTCATAGTCACATACACAGTTAAGACAGAACTGAAGTTTGAAACAGTAGAAATTACAAAACATGTAATAACACATTGTTGTGTGCTATGAAAGTCTAAATAAAATAATAAATTAAAATAAAATAATGCCTAATAATAAAAGCTTTTAATCTTCCATGACGAAGACCGATGTTTTCATTTAGGATCCATGTAGGGTCATCTTACACTAAACCTGGACTGACCTGGAACATACACATAGTTAATCAATTAAAGTGTGAGGACCAGACCAGATCAAGATGTCCTCATGTTAAGACCCCACTCTGGTTCTCACAAACACAGAAGACAGATACACAGACCTTGTGTTTTGGCAGAAGCCATGTCCTAAGACCATGCCCAGTAGAGAGTTCAGGATGTTGACTCCACATAGGACAGTTTGCAGTCCACTAAATATGACCATCACACTGAATAGGAACATGTTCCACTGGACCACATTATGAGGTTCAAGACACACTCCAGACCACACAGTTCTGTTGTACAGGTAGATCCAGCGACTGTAGACACAAAAACAGAGTCAGCATGGATACAGACATTAATTAACCTGTTCACCTATGTGGATCTCACCTCTCAGGGATGGTCTGCAAAGGGACTCCCCAAGTCTGACCAGATGTGCTGTTAAAAAGACACAGAGGACCTTGGACGAGACCAGTTGCACTGACAAAACAACATATAAAGGCCCCAAGTAGAGAGACACAGGAGTACAACACCTGGCACAACATCTGGATAAAGAGGAGGACACCTGTTAAACCAATCTTCTACTTATTTGATCTGTCACTGTAAAAAGAGGCCCCATCACCACCAGCTCACCTGGCTTCTGAAGGCGCAGCAGCCTCTGGTTTTACTGGTCTGAAGAAATGATCGGGCTCCGAGTAAAACCTGAAATCAGAATGTTTGTTTGTTTCTCTTTTCAATCTGATTCAACCTCAGAGAAAGAAATAAACCTGAACGTGTGACAGTGACAAACAAATGGGTGAATCATGAGTTACACACAGAGCACATGATACATCACACTTTAGACACACACACACAGCCAAAAGGCATAAATAGAAACTCCTGCAGCAAAAAGACTTTAGAATTTATAAGGACGTTAAAGGGACTTTGATCACGATTTTTAGCTTCAGCTTTTGTTTCTGAAGAGGTCCTTGGTAGAGTCTGACCTCTGGATGTTGTTG
Source organism: Ctenopoma multispine (assembly GCA_034779795.1). Taxonomy (NCBI): domain Eukaryota; kingdom Metazoa; phylum Chordata; class Actinopteri; order Anabantiformes; family Anabantidae; genus Ctenopoma; species Ctenopoma multispine. The sequence goes on from JAUYWH010000005.1 coordinate 2,902, forward strand.
TAGAAACCAAAGTCTTTTCACTTCAACTGATCACAGAACATATTCCGCCCCATAATTAACAGCTGGACCTTTGTACATCCAAGTTTCTGATCAACCCATCAAACCTGGGGCTGTGTCCACCTACACAAACCAAAAATTGCTCTGACTTAAACTACATCCATTTTTATCACATCAAAACTGAGTCTTATTTGTTTGGAGAACACAGCAGTGAAACTTTGTTATGAATGGGATTAGACTGTGACGACTGGTTGGACCCAGATGCTTCCAGTGTCTGGTCCCAGCTGGTAGAGAAAATCATTAAGTGAATGCTCTCTAAAAATTATGTTAACTCTTAACAATCTCTTGTTGCCTGCTGTTCTCATAAAGACCTTTAATATTTACAACCAATTGGTAAAAATAGTGTAAGTGTAAGCTATCCAATCTTTGGCACTCTTAACTAGCCTTTAAGTGTATGCGGGCCTTAATCAGCTTAAGTCTTGTCAAAGTTGATGAAAATTTCTTTGTTACCGAGATATTACATTCAATCTGAACCAGTCCAAGGCTGTTGGTGACACAGAGGCAAAAACACTAAGATTACCTTAAAAGAGATTTGAATGTTTTCTGACATCTTGTTCTGACAAATTGTTGTTGGACAGCTGTCAGACAGTACTACAGTATGTCAGCACTACTACAGAGTTATAGGGTTTTATTGAGAGACACCTCCACATATAGCTAGTAGGAACCAGGAATCGAACCACTAAACCAGGGTTCATAGATGACTGAGCTATTGCTTCCCTTACCAACTAAATATGGATTTTATGTGTAAGATGTGTACATACCATGATTCCTGACCCCCACACACCTGTAGCCCAGGTGGCTTGACTGGTCACACGACCATGCAACAAGAAGTGGATTTTAAGATCAGGAAACAGTAGCAGGATGTTCGACAGGATGCAGACAATCGCCAAGGGAATCAGACACACGCCAACACACCACAGACACCGAGAAACACACATCTGTTGGTCATTGAAGAGTTAAACTGGTTACTCTGATCTGATCCAATCTGGGTTTGTGGAGATAGTGGGGTTAAAAAAGTTTTTATTCGTAATTAAATGCTATAAAATCACCAGTACTTGTTTATGTGAGATCATACAAGAAGATCATGACAATTTACACAGTTTACATTCTCAGATACTGTATGATGAATGACTCCAGTTACCATGGACACAAACAAACAACGACTGTTACCTAGACACCCAAGACAACAGTGGATTCAGATACAAAGTGTTTATTGAGTCTCTACAACTTTTTCCAGTAATGCTGGACCATGAGGACCTGAGCTGAGTTTTTCTGAATTAACAAATTGAGGTCAAATGGGGTTATGACATCTGTCATATTTTGAGTAATTAACAATTGTTACAGGAAATTAATATTATTTCACAGCATTTTAGCCCCTTAAATCCAGCAAATTACCAGATTAAAACAGGTTAAGCTTGGTATGGTAACAAACAAACAACAAACAAACATGGTAACACTTGGTAGAAGAAAGCCTCTAATTCTTCTGTTGTGAAGTGATTGAAGTGAGTCTGTGGGTGTCATGTTAGTGTAATAACAGCTGAGAGATGGCACTGTACCCATTATTGATTAGTTAGCCAGTAAATAATATTAATTTAACATTTTATACTCTATGCTACTGGAATGCTTTACCCTATGGAAGTGTGATGATGCTATAATTCCTTATTAAACTTTTCTATTTGGATTGTGTTGTTGATGAAAACGTTAATTTACCATCATTCTTCTTTTACTGGTGGCAATTTCGCAGGAACAAAGTAATGCAATTCTTTTTCCTTAACCATTTTAGTTTTATTATTATTAGATGTGTTAGATGATTGTGTTATTTTTCTTATTAAAACTGCACAAATCACAACAGTGAATACTGGAAACATTTATTGTCAAATCAAGAAGAACTGAACAATTATTTTAAATTGAATCGCAATTTAAAACGTTGCTATCTGCTAATGTCGATACAATAACAAAAACATGCAGTGAGTCTGACTCAGAGCAAAAGCACCTGTTGTGTTGCAATCTAACAAACCAATTACCTCCCCAATCAGCAGTGTCCTACCCAGCCGTATAACCACCCACCATTAACAAACAGGAGAGAGTGGTGGAGTGCGATGCTGGCGTCTGCTGAGTCAGATGTCATTACGTGAATAGATACCAAAGAATAACAGTACTTTGTTAAAATGGGATTATTTCAGCTTCAAACTAAAAAGCTCATTTGCAGGAGCTGTCCTGGAATTGTTGCCAAAACACTTAAGTCCTGCAGCACCACAGGTGGATGTTTGAGCAGCGCGCTGCTAAATAGACTGACTGACTTGCTACTGACAGTCTAGTAGCAAAAAGTGCAGTTTGTTTGTAGCTGTTACAGCATATGAAAAGAGGCCCCAGGAGGAAACTATCCCACAGTGAAAACATATTCATAGATAAGTGATAGACAGAAAACTTAAACGTATTACAAAATATCCTAGTTGGTTTACAATGGAAAATAATCTATTCATGCATAGTTTTCCACTTAATTTGAAAAAACTGAAAGACGTTCTTCATTAATGTGGAATAATGACTTGTTTTTAATTAAATATTAACTGTAGACATTCAGCTAAATCGTTTAAATTTAATTAAACTAAGACGGTCATAAAATAAACTGACTCCATTAAATTTTAAGTTAAAATACAATAAGATTGAATTTATTAAATCAGGTATGTGAACGTTACTGAAGTATAACACGAACAGACAAAAAAAATTATTATTCTCTTTTCTAAAGTGAATCTAACTTAACTGAAGACTGTTAAATACAACTTTATTTTAATTTATCATTTCAGGTTTATGAAAATAATCACGATGTGAGGAGCTGATAGAATCACATATGAAATGTTACACAATTAATTTTTTTACTTAGACTGAAATATAAAATATATATATATAATATAAAATATTTTAGTTTGGTCTTTTATTTCACACTTTTCAATTAAAAGTGTAAAATAACGTGATATTTTTAATCGTTCAATTAATAAACAGTGTTAATATTTTCTTGTTTCGTGAATCAAAAGTTTAAATTCAAAGTCACATGTAGAAGCTGTGAACTCACCGTGACAAGCAGCAGCTGATGATGATCTGGTTCAGACTCTGACAGACATTTATAATCCACAGAAACGCCTCCAGCTCAAAATAGAAACAGGAAGGGAAACAGTTTTAAACTGTGCAGGAAGTCCCAGTCTGGTCCTAAACGTGTTGTTTCAGGTCCACCCGTAGAACCTGGGCTCAAACAAACATTTTAAACCAGTTGAGCTGATCTGGACTCGAGTGATTCACCTGTTCAAGATCCACAGGACCAGGACAAGTTCATCTAAACATGCAGAAATTCAACATTACCGCAAGGGTAAACCAGCACCCAAACGAAGATCAGTGATGATCTGTGCACACGTCACCTTACAAAAGTAAATCATTTACAGCACTGTCTCAATGTGGACCAAAGCCAGACTTGGAAAGACCCTTCAGGTTTGAGGTTTTGATTTAGGTATAACAGCCAAGATCAGAACCCTGAAATGACCCAGAACTCTAACCCTGTTAACGTCTCATTTTTCTCTATTTTCAGTTCTGGTCTTTTTCCAGCTTGCTTGAGTCATTGTGCTGCTTTTGAGGACAGTTTGAGAACAGAAAGAGCAAAGACTCATGAGAAACCCGCCTCTACCACCCACCTCCTCACAAGATGACATGTTCTGCTTGAACTCATCTGGTTTTGGTGCAAATACTAAATCGGTTCCTAGAGTATTATGTGAAGGCTAAAATCTGAAGGTGTGAGAATACATGGGGTCATAGTGCAACAACCAGACCTCACTGCACTTCTAAACAGACTCTGATGCAGTCCAGATGTTGGGTCTTCAAAGGACCATTTGTTTCAGAATTTGTTACCTCCATTTAAATGTATCAGAGGTGTCTGATCCTCAGATTGTATTTGAACTAGTCTTGATCTGGTTTGTTAGGCTAAGAACGCCTAAATAGTTTCTTTTCTGCAGTAGCTGGTTTAATAGAAAAACTGAAACATTTACATGAAATTCAGAGACGGAATGTGTGAAACCACAGGCCGTGAGGACCGTGACACCACTGATCTGAAAGAATGTTGACAGTCACATGAGAAGAGAGAAACCACAGTGTAGTAATCACACTTCCTATGACCAGCAGAGCAGTTGCTTAGACCACAAGATTCCTTACCAAGTCCATGTCCAAAGACTGTTGGACTGGTCAACCCAGCATTACCAGATGCTATGTTGATGGTGTGACGTTTTTAGCAATTAGATCCTGATCCAGGTGAGCTCTGAAAGAAAACGTCTGTGACTGGTCACAGTTCAGACCAATAAATAAAATCAGAAGTTTGAACTTCAAAACATTTTCACTGTTCCAGTTTAGAGCCAACCTGAGGGTTAGAGAGCCGACTTCTTGGGCCACTGTCCGAATTTGGAAAACAAAAATCCACCTGTCTCTAAGGATCAGCAGTTGTTCTCCATCTTCAACACGTGACCAGAAGCTGTGACCCATTAATGCCTTTGAAAATGAAACTATACAAAGAAGAGACATGTAAACATTATATAAACTTAAACAACTTCTTTATGTTTCATAGTTTAAACTTCTATCAGACAAAACCTTCTCATAAAACTGAACATTGTTTATTTTTATTCCACAACTTCACCAAACATAAAAACGGTGAATACCATATCAGCTCAAGTTTTTATTCTCGGCACATTTACTGCCTGTGGAGGGGTTAACCCGACCCCCCCCACCAGCATCTGATATTATGTTAATGTGTTATAAGTGCTAACATGCAACACTCTCCAGCTCATTAGTATCACGTCTAACAGAACCAAAGACAGAAGCTGTTAGAATTTCTCACTCTTACCCAAAGTTGGATCCAACTAGTTACAAAAAAAGACAACAAAAGTTTGAGTCTTTATGAGACTGAGCTGAGATTTAACCCCTGAAACAATAAAAACTAATCGTCAGGCTAAGATCAACTGTTTCTTAAGGCTTTATGATAATAAACGTTTTTTGAAAGAAATACAATCTAGAATAAACTTTCAAACAGAAACATGAGACCTGTGTTTATCTACTGAGAAATAAAAAAAAAGTCTGTCTCCACTGTAGCCAAAATCTGCAGACTGCCTGTCTATGTACTTTAGTTCTTTGGTCTCAAAATCGGATGTTCTCCTGCATTTATTTGTTGTTGTTTTTTTGTTTTAACTCAACAAACTCAGTTTGTGCACAAGAACTTGACCTGGTCGAGTATTTACTGGGGTGGTAACAACTATAAGGTGCAATACCTTGGTTTTCAGCTCCACTTGGCATTTTTTGCTATCACGGGCTTAGTACGAACCCACTCATGATACTCATCACGGATCCCATTTGATCTGTCTGACAATTTATTCTCCATGGGAAATTGGTTCAATTAGAACCAAACTAGTTCTCCGATGGTCAAAAAACAGTATTACAGCTGAACCTCCAGGATTCTAGCAAAACTGAGACCTACTCAGGAGCTGAGGGATTAGTTCTATGTGTCTTGTACAACTTTCACTTTGTTGGACATCAAATGGTCTGTAGCAGACCATTGTGTCTGAAAACACGAAATCAGAAATGAAGTTTCCCCAGCGTTTTTAACTTCTGTTTAAATGTTTTCATTAACATCGGTTTAAACCAGCAGGTGGAAAGACAGGTATGCAGTGGAGAGTGCCAGTTCAGCTGCTCAGGCTGGAGAACAGCTCAGTCAGGGTGGTCTGTTTACAGGAGGAGGAGGGAGAGGAAGACGAGGAGGGAGAGGAGGAGGTTGAGGCCTTTGTGGTCTTTTTGAAAGCTCTGCTGGGGGTCCTTGCTTCCAGATTTCCCCCTCGGTTCTGTCGTAGCAAGTAGGCGTCGGCGGACCCTTTGCGCCTGTCGGTCCATCTCTGTTTCTCCTCATCGTCCAGCTCCTTCTGCAGGAGCAGAGCGAGGCACCGGTCCTCCTTCTCCTGCTGCTGTCTGCTCATCAGCTTTTCCTCCCACTGTAAACCCTCCTGCATGGCCAGTCCCTCCGCATTCAGAAAAGAGGTACAGCCTCGCTTGGTGAACCCCACCTCGTCATCCTCAGCCAGCTCCGAGCTCTTCCTTTTGGATGATGAAGGTTGTCCATCTGTGATCAGCTGACTACTGAGAGACTGATCCTCTGAGTGGAGGCAGGGGTGGAGGAGCGGAGGTTCTGATCCATAACAATTTGCTTTAGCAAGGGATCCCTCCGCCAGCAACTCCACCTGAGAGAAGACAATGTTCTCCTGAAACAGACAACAAAGCCACAGATGATCCTGATTCAGATTCCATAAGTCATAAATTGTATGACTCATAAAAGGAAATTATGGTACTTTTCATCACAAAAATAGATTTATGCATGGTCTGTGATTAGGAAGTATTATGCCATTCTGAGGTGGGGGCTCATAGTTAAAGTACAAACCTTTGAGCTCTCATGCTAACACAGTTGATTGTAATCAGAAAAGAGCTCATATTTTAACTGCTAAAAGTTCCTCACACTGATAAACAGCACATTAATGGGATCCTTTTTATAAGATGTCACACTAGCCGTTAGCATCTGCCCTAGATAGAACGGATCTGATGCAGACCGTTGTCAGGAACAAATTCCCACCGACAACTAGACAAAACTCCCTGTAATAAATACTTTGCTGCTGTCTTGTAATTTTCAGACCGGAGAAGATGATTTGTTGTGAGATGCTTATACAGAGTAGCTTTGCTGCTGTTGTAAAATTCTTCCATTTCACTTTAACAAAGGACAGAGCACTGTTTTATTAGGTCTCTATTTAAAGAATGTCATAGTTTCGAGAACAGCGCTCAGACATTTTGTTGCGTTGCGTTTGATGTGATATGAACATATAACATTTCCAAAGTGAAAACGTCTGTGCACATTTCTGCAGGTGACCACAGTGCTTTATTAATTTTCCCCAACACAGATTCAGGGTCAGTCAGAGTGTGACAGTAAATTACTTTGTTAACTTTTAAATACTTACAGACAAACTTTTCACTGTTTGTTACCAAGTCTGATTAATTCAATTCAATTCAATTCAACTTTATTTATATAGCGCCAATTCACAACACAGGTCATCTCAGGGCACTTTAC
>JAUYWH010000005.1:18639-37297 GCA_034779795.1 Ctenopoma multispine
TTTAAGACCTTACAAATTATATAATATATACAAATAAATGTAGAAAACCCAACAGTCCCACTTGAGCAAGCACGTTAACTCTGATGGAAAATCCCTGTTCAAAAACTACTGCTGCTAGGAAAACAGTAAATGGCTTGAATTCATGTAGCGCTTTTCTGCCAACTTTTACACTGCTTTTCATTCACTTATTCTCACACAGACACAAACGCTCACATCAATAGTGGAAGGACACTTCGACATATAACAGGAGAAGCTGGGAATTAAACCACTAATCCTACAATTGGTAGATCTGTGGCCCGCTACTGGGTGGAGAGAAGCGGGCACTACAGTAAACAAAAATCTATTTAACAGCTTTTTAAAACAATTTTAAGTACACTCAAACTGTTAATCACCAGTTTAAACTCACCTTGTTGCAATCAGATGAGCTAGTTTTGCATGGAAGAGGACACAAGAACCTGAAACAGAAAAAGGTTCAGCATCTGGTGACAGTACAGAGATGCCTCTCACTGTCTTTACTATCTGTACTTTAATGATAACCAAGACTTATCACAAACCAAACACTAAGTTTGTTAATAAGGAAACACAGACAACTGTTTCCTTATTATCAACTTAAATGGATAACTTTTCTATTCATTTAATCTGCTCAGACAAAAAATAAAATCACCTCATAAATTAATTAAATGAACACAATAATTAATTACAGTCTTAATACTTTTTAACAGTTTGAATCCAGCTTGACAGCTTCACTGAATCCAGTAAATTCAGGTCAGTGTTGGACCTGGACTCAACCCACCTCTCAATGTATCTGGCTCCAACGTCCTTATTCTTCTTGGCAGGAGCAGCATCAGCAGGACGGATGATTTCCTGAGAGGCTGGAGCAGAGTTCTGAAAGATGGAGGAGGACGACAACTTAAACGTTAAGGAGAACACAGAAAAAATGCTACATTTTCGTTGTGCTCAAAATCTTAATTTTACACAGACCAGCTGGACGCTGAGCAGCCGGGCCAGATGCTCATCTTCCTCCCTCCTTCTTGTCTCCTGCTGCAACAGCTCCTGCTCCTCTGCCAACAGTCTCTGGATGTACTCCTCACTGGCCCTCCTCTCCTCCTCATCCAGCACTCTCTTCTCCTCTGTCAGCTGTAATACAGACATGTTTATCTACACAAAGCCAGATCAGACTAAAAGCCAATTTAGTGTGAGTTAACATATTAATGACATCTGTATCATTGAACCCAAATACAAACTGAAGAACTAATGTAAACAGGAGGAGGGTGGGAAGTGATGGTAGAACTGGGTTAGCGTTAACAGTACAATGGTACTGACTGAACCTGAACTTACTTACTGACTGAACCTGAACTTACTTTGGTGATCTGGTCTTCATACTCCTGCCTGACCTCCCCAGGCTCACTGACTCTGGGAAAACACACAGAAACTACACACACAGACACACACACCAGCCCAATGTGAAAAATTATATCCATAGAACATTTTATGATCAATGTTTAAACATGGTTGTTGATTTTAAAAACATGATGTACATTTTGTTTGATTTTTCATTAACACTTTTTTGCAGAGTATCTTCTTTGAGGACAAGAACAAATTTGTCACTGAGAGCCAAAGTAATCCTTCCAATTTTAAATTATATTTTTTTTCTTCTTCTAATATTCTCTAATTGACATAGGCTGACGTCTGTTGTTACTAACCCTCAAAAAAAATATCTGCAGGCATCGGACATCAGCTCTGCCTGTAGTACCCCAACCGCTGTCCAATGTCTAGAAATGTACAGCAACCCTTCACAATAGACTGCAAGTGTTATAGGATGTCTGCATACCTGCCACATCATCCTCAGCTTCCTGTCCACTGAGGCGGCGCTGACACTGCAGAGGGAAGCAGATCTGGATCTGGCTCCATAGTTTCTGATTGACCAGTGAGTTCTTTCTGCTGTTCTGTCGGGCCCAGGTGGAAATTCTCTTCCTGCACATGGGACAGCACAGTGTGGCCTTGTCCACTGACTCCTGGAAACAGCTCTGTAACAGTAAAGCACAGTAAGTTAATAGAAAGCTACACATTTACACTAGGGCTGCAGTCATCCGGAATTTCAGTAATCAAGTGTTTTACTGATTATTCCAGTTATTAATCAAGTAACTGGATAATAAGTCATTCTGCTTTATTAATGAGCAGCAGTAAATATACGGAAAGAAAATCAAACGTCTCCTAAAATAAACAAGAACATGCCATATGCATACTTTTTAGAAAATAATCTATATTTTTTATTAATAAACTGCAATTAAGAGCAATTTTATATTGTGGATAAGAATATGTAACAATGATATTATACATAAAGAAAGCCTTTGAGTTGTGAAACTTTACATTCAGGAATACAAGCTTCAACCTAACTACAGCTCAGGCATAACGTCAGCCTTCACTGTCTATCTGAAAGCTAAGTCACATTTGTAGGAGGCAAAAACACATGGAAAGGAATGTTGGAACGAGAGTCAACACAAACCAAAGTCTTGAATGGATCCAATTCTGCAAACATGGACACCCAAAGAACCAAATTCTTTACCTGCACTTTCTAATAAAATATGGCTCAGACCCATACACCAACTTCATTGGCTTACAAACCAATAGAGGCAGTAGGCAGCAGGACTTTCAGACTAACCTGTATGAGGATACTGTCCCATTAAATGTACAGTCCACTCGCCCATTTTTAAATTGTGCCCATAGTTTGGTTATAAATGATTTATAAATGCACTGTACAGATTATTCAGCTTGACATGTCAGACTTTGTAGTTTTCTTTAATCCTTGCTATTTTTTCCTTTGTAGCACTTTCTGTGACAGTAATATACTTATATTGTGTAAGGTCTTAAACCTTACAATGTAAAATGCGTAAATGAGGTAACTTCTGTTGTGATTTGGGGCTATATAAATAAAATTGAACTGAATCCAGTTGTGTTGATTATAAATTACAATTTTCACTTATTAAAAGCATAAACATTACACGTCTTGCTGGTTCTATGTGACAAAGTAATTGCATGTTATTAACTTTGTTTCTTCTCTCTCCCCTAGTTGCGCTTCATCCTCTCTCTCTCTCTTTGTATCTTTCCTCAGGTATCCTCGACCCTGGAGCCATAGTTGCTGGTCCAGTCAACCTGCCCAGTGCCTTGTCTGCTCCTTGTTGTTGTATTGATCTCTGTTGCCTGTTCTTTTCTCTCTCCTCTGTCCACTAACCCCAACCGGTTGAGGCAGATGGCTGCCCACCATGAGCCTGGTTCTGCTGGAGATTTCTTCCATTAAAGGGACTTTTTCTAGTGATGTGCTCCTCTGAGTCGAGGCTTCGAAGCGTGTCGAGTACTGAAGGAAGATTTTTGTGAAGCACGTATCAAGGCTCGTATCGATGACATATGTGGTGACATCTGAAGCCTCGGGAGCTGGCGGTTTGTGGGTTTGGTGTGCGATATGAAATATAAGGGGCAGCAAAAAGTAATGAACCTCTTCTCACAAAACACCTAAACCCAGCACTGTGGAAAATATATTTATTTAAATAAAAATGAAAATGTCCCTAATAACATCAGCAGTCACGAACGGTTTGTGACAAACTAAGTCACATAACCCCCTCAAATCACAACCCTCTCCCCTCTTTCAACTTTCCTTTTTCTCCCTGCCATCTTATCATGAACACACCGTATTAAGGAGTTCATAATTTATGTATTGGCATCGCAAACATCATTCACTCATTTATTAAGTTCAAAACTTCACACATCAAACCACAGCATCATTATATCACTCTGCCTGATTTACATTCATCGTCCCCTTGATGGCGCCATAGAGCAAATGAAGCACTTTGGAGCTTCAGCCCATGAGTGAACCAATTGGATGGAAAGCTTCAATGCTTCATGAAGCTTTATCTCACCATCACTAAGTTTTTCCTCTCCACTGTTGCCTAGTGTTGCTAAAGTGACCCTGTTGGGTTTTCTACATTACTCTGTATATATTATATAATGTGTAAGGTCATAAACCTTACACTGTAAAGTGCCCTGAGATGACTTGTGTTGTTAATTGGCACTATATAAATATAGCTGAATTGAATTGAATTGAAGTGCAATATACAAAAAATGTATTATTATTTACGTATGTTAAAAACACAAATGTTCTCACGTGCATTTTATTCTGGTTAAACTGACATTCTTGATTTTATTACGCAGGCATATTTTAATTTATTGTTTTTGTCTCGTGGTTTTTTATTAAATTGCACTTTGCACTTGTACAGCACTTTGATCAACAAAAGTTGTTAAATGTGCTTTAGAAATAAATTTGATTTATCCTCATCAAGAACACTCTTTAGGAGATAGATGTGTAATTTCCAAAGTCTACAGTCAAGTCTACAGTCAAAAGCCCTACGTGAATATCAATACAGATGTTTCACAACAAGGTGCAAAACACTGAAAACATTTAAGAACAAAAAGGCCAGATTAGACCTAAAAGTCTTCTCATGTTCTGAAATCAGATCCTTTGGACTGATTTGAAAACAATAATAACTTGTATCAGAGTATGGGCATGTATGGTTGTCAGTCGAACGGGTTCAGTAAGGTTTATTGATGATGTGACTATGAATTAATGCTGAGGTGTACAGGGCTGTAATCTCTGCTCACATTTAGACAATTGCTAGAAGTATAATATGTTCCTGTTTCTGTTCTAGCTGTGTTGTGTATTTTCATTTGGTAATCTTTATTATCTTGTATATTTTCTATAGTGTTCTGTAATGTTCTTCATTAATGAGCCTCCAAAAATATGTGTGTGTGTATGCAAATGGATGTTCCTTCATGACAGATGCCACAGCTTTGTAAAAATCACTTGAAAGTCTTGACTTTGTGTTGCATTTCAAATTCAGTGTTGTGGTGAACAAAAGACTTTGTTTTCACCTGACCACTACTGCAGCTGTTTCTCATTTAGTTTCTCTCCATTAGTATCAAATCTTTTGTTACCTTGCAAAAGGTGTGTGAACAGGGCAGGGTAACTGGCTCCATGAAGATCTCCAGACAGACGGGACAGCGACAGTCATCCACAGACAGGGGGCCTGTTCTCCCCTCCTTGTAAGACACGGGGTTCATCTCCCTCCTCCTCAATCTGAAACCTCAGCCAGTCTAGAACAGGATTTGAGACATTCAGCGAACCAGTTTCACAGCATCACAGCATCTGGTTCAGCAATGTTTTATGAGTATCTGCACCAGTCCAATAGAAAACTCAGACCATAGTTTGTTTTGACTGACCATAAAAAACCTAAACGTTTAGCGTTAATGACTAACGTTTTAATAAAAACAAAGTTCTATTTGTCGATAACAAATCTTTAATATGAAATCAAACATTTAAGGTGAAGTAATTTATGTGGTTTGACCATTTTTTGTTCTCTGCATGGTGCAAAACTCCCACTTTAAGCAAACCGAAACAAGCCACGCTGACCACACTACACTAATGATGAACATTATATAAATTATTACACATTATATATAACATTATATATTATTAGTAAACGGTCTTATGACTGTTTCTGTTTCACGACAGGACGAAGCTAACGGGGCTAACACTTTAGCTGCAAACTACTGGCAACTTTATAACTCTGAAAACGTCTGTGTTTATGTTCACAAGAGAGCAAAAACTTTAGAACTACCTCTTCATAGGAGAGATTCTAACCCTAACCCTATAAAACATTCACTCACCTGAACTCCGTTCACCTGGACGTTTGTAGCTGCAAAAGTTAGAATTAGCCTAAGCTAACGTCGGTGTTTATGCTGTTAGCGGCTAACAGTTAGCAGCTCGCTTAGTTAGTTAAGGTTAGGGGTCTGAACAACACCGGGAAAACACTCAATCAATGGCTTCCTGCTCCTTCGGTCATCTCGATGTCACAACGGAACTTGATGCTTACAACGGAGAGTAATCGAATTTACCAGAGGCTGTTAGCATGTTAGCACCGAATACCCGCGACAATCTACTGTTGGGGTACTGCGCTTGCGCATCAAATGCGTGGGCTGCCTTCAGGATCATTGTAAATTTCAGAATCTGTCCCGTGAAACACCAAAAGGATAAAATGAAAATAATCGAATTTATTATTGTAATGTCCGAGTCTTTAGTTTAATAGTTTTAAGTTTAGTTTAGTTTAATACTAAAATTGCATTAACTTTGTGTAACTTTTCTGTCCTGCAATAGGTTATCCTCTCTGTACCTTTCTGCAGGTATCCTCGAACTCGGAGCTGTTTGTTTTCAGGGAGCAGATTTTACCAACCTGTCATGTGTTCTGTCTGCTGCTTGCTTGTTCTTTTGTCTCTCCTCTGTTCTCTCACCTCAACTGGCAGATGACCATCCACCCTGAACAGGTTAAGGTTAATATCTTGTGAAATGATTTTGCTGGTAAATATTATTTGTACAAATGCAGATGGAGGGGGATGGCTTAAAACTAGATCATGACATTTTAAATTACTATTGTGCTTAAGCAAAATGAAATGGTATCTGAGTGCATGACCTCCAAACGACCAAATACGCTGAATAAATCCTTTGTATTCCTGGAAGGAGAGGAATTGGAGCTAGTAAGTCACTTTTAGATTTCTTGAAGTCATACTAGACTCAAATCTCACCTTCAGGAAACACATAAGAAAGGTGTCTAAGACAATAAAATGTTATCTACAAAACTTTAGACAAATAATGCCCTTTATTACTACACAGGCTGCCAAATCTTATTTACATTGTATGATTTTGTCACATATTGAATATTGCTTTTCAACTTGGTAATTCACTGCATTAAAACCTTTTTGAACTTTTGAACTTGTTCCATATTTGCTCAATCTTAGAGAAACATAGTTTTTTTAACCTTAGAAAATTTTAAAATGTTCAAATATTTCTGTCTCATTTAAAAATCACAGAATGAAATGGCCCCTCTGTCTTTGGAGGATTTTATAAAAAAAAATGAAAAGGTACAATTTATAGCAGTATCCAGAGGGGTCTGTGAGGTGCAATTTAGAAAAACTACTTTTGCACAAAATGCTTTATCTGTTAGAGGATGTCAATATATGTCACCCACAACCATAGTTGACAGCACTATTGATATGTTTTTTTTTTTAAACTTAAATCATGGGTAGTCAAAAATCAGCAGTTTTTTTTTGGTCTTTTTTTTTCTTGTAAATGTATGTTATCACATTACAGGCTTTATGGAAAGGATTAGGGGGTAGGGGGTTAGGGGTAGGGAAACATCATCAATGTGACAAATTCTTATCATGGAGAGGAATTATATATATATATATACATATATATATATATATATATATATATATACACACACACACATATATATATATATATACACACATATACATATATATATATATATATATATATATATATACAGTGGGATGCGCAAGTTTGGGCAGCCTTGTTAATCTTATGAGGAAGAGTATTTAAAGGGGGGATTGTAAGTTTCCCTCCTCTTTGAATATTCACTGAAGAGCAGAAACATGGGGGTCTCAAAACAACTCTCAATTGACCTGAAAACAAAGATTGTTCACCATCATAGTTCAGGGGAAGGATACAGAAAGCTGTCTCAGAGATTTCAGCTGTCTGTTTCCACAGTTAGGAACATAATGAGGAAATGGAAGACCACAGGCACAGTTCAAGTTAGGGCTTAAAGTGGCAGACCAAGAAAAAAAAAAAAACAGAAGCGACGACCGACGACGAGAACAGTCAGAATCAACCCACAGACCAGCACCAAAGACCTACAACATCATCTTGCTGCAGACGGAGTCACTGTGCCTCGTTCAACTATTCGGTGCACTTTACACAAGAAGATGCTGTATGCGAGAGTAATGCAGAGGAAGCCTTTTCTCCGCCCACAGCACAAACAGAGCCACTTGAGGTATGCTAAAGCACATTTGGACAAGCCAGCTTCTTTTTGGAATAAGGTGCTATGGACTGATGAAACAAAAATTTAGTTATTTGGGCATAACAAGGGGCGTTATGCATGGAGGAAAAAGAACACAGCATTATAAGAAAAAAACCTGCTACCTACAGTAAAATATGGTGGTGGTTCCATCATGCTGTGGGGCTGTGTGGCCAGTGTAGGGAATGGGAATCTTGTCAAAGTTGAGGGACACATGGATTCCACTCTCATCATCTCATCTCATCTATCAGCAGATTCTGGAGACCAATGTCCAGGAATTTGTGACAAAGCTGAAGCTGCGCCGGGGCTGGATCTTTCAACAAGACAACAACCCTAAACACTGCTCAAAATCTACTAAGGCATTCATGTAGAGGATCAAGTACAACATTCTGGAATGGCCATCTCAGTCCCCAGATCTGAATATAATTGAAAATCTGTTGTGTGAGTTAAATAGAGCTGTCCATGATCGGAAGCCATGAAACCTGAAGGAACTAGAGATGTTTTGTAAAGAGGAATGGTCCAAAATACCTTCAACCACAATCCAGACTCTCACTGGAAAATATAGGAAGCGTTTAGAGGCTGTTATTTCTGCAAAAGCTGGATCTACTAAATATCGAGTTCATTTCTTTTTTGTGGTGCCCAAATTTATGCACCTGCCTAATTTTGTTTAAACAATTATTGCACACTTTCTGTAAATCCTATAAACTTAATTTCACTTCTCAAATATCACTGTGTGTCTCCGATATATTTAACTGACACTTTTTATTGTAACAACTAACGGTTTATACAAGAAAATCATGAGGATTAACAAGGCTGCCCAAACTTGCGCATCCCACTGTATATATATACACACACACACCTAATAATAAAAATTATGTTTCTGATGTGTTTTTATCCGTTCCCACAATTTTACAAGTTAGCTGTGGTTCATTAATATTTTGATCTCCTATTATCTGTATAAATGAGTAAAAGAAAACAGACACAGTCAAACTGCCACACAGAAAATGACTTCTTATATGTTAAAGCAAAACAGCCAGTCCAGGGGATTTATAATTACAAAACATTTCTGCAGTATTAAACTTTTATGAACAGTCACTTTATTCTGATCTTTTATTGTTATATTGTCTTTTACTCTACATTAACATTTTCACATCAGGTTCACGATAATTAAAACCAGTAGAATCACAAAGCAGGAGCTGACTGAAAACCTGAGACATTTTGAATCCTCCAACATTTTCTGTCATTATTGCTCTGTACACTTGTCTGAGTTAGTGCTGATGTTGATTAAGCATTTCAAGCTGATACTTTATTAAACAGATTGTTACTGTGTATATTCTTCTGTCCAGGGGAAGTCGTTCCCATTTTTCTGCTGTGTGCTACTGGACTCAAACGTGCTCTGACCTTCGTCTCCACACCGGTGTTTCTTTAGCTGCCGGGAGTCGGAGAAGCCCTGGGTGCAGCGCTCACAGGAGTATAGCTTGATGCCAGTGTGGATCTGCATGTGGGACTTGAGCTGGTTGGACTGCCTGAACTTCCTGCTGCAAATCATACACTCATACGGCTTCTCCCCAGTGTGCACCAGCAGGTGGCGATGGTAGTTCTGTGGAGTCCTGAACTCTTTCCCACATTGTTCGCACCTGTGAGGTTTGATCCCGGTGTGCAGCAGCTGGTGCTGCTTCAGCTGCGATGACAGCATGAATCCTTTTTGACAGGTGCCACAGACGTACGGCCGGTCGCCACTGTGCTGCCTTAGGTGGTACAGGTACAGGTGTCGCAGGTGGAAGGACTTCCCGCAGGTGTCGCAGGTGAACTCTTTGTTTTCGGCATGGCTCTTCTCGTGTGTCCTCAGCGTGGAGCTGCTGCTAAAGCTCTTTAGACAGATTTTACAGCTGAACGGTTTGACCCCACTCGGCCTCCTTCTCCTTGTCACTGCTCCCCCATTCCCTCCACCCTTCCCTCCGTCTCTACTGTCATGGACCAGCTGCTGGTGTTTCTGCAGCTGACAGTTGTAGAAAAATGTCTTCCCGCACAGATCACACATGAACGGCTTCTCCACACCGTGAACCAACATGTGGGTCTTCAGGGCCCAGGTACCTGTGAACCCCTCCCCACATTTATCACACCTGAAAAACAAGAGAACAAACACCTGTTTAACAGTGTTGTAATATGCACCTGAAGAGTTTCCCTATGCTGTAACTGAACATGGTGCTACAGACGGCTGCCTTGGTCTATCGCTCTCTAGGGCTTTTTCCTTTCTGTCTTGTTTTTACTTTGTATTTTGTGTGCGTTTGTGTACTCAAATCATATTACATATAGCAGAGCTGATCTGTTTAACATTGGACAATCCACTCCAGACGTATCCTCAAAAGCTCAGCAGATACAGCACACACCTTCTTTCTTCCTGTCTAATAATTTACTGTTCACAACCGATTTCTTAGCTGCTGTCTGTAACCTATTCTTTGTTGTTATTGTCATTGTTTGACCTGTCCTTGAAGAGCCACAAAGGACCAGAAGCTGAAGTCTGTTTGTATACTTGGTGAATAAAGCTGATTCTAAAGCCAATTCTGCTGTGCTGTATATGTGCATACCTGAAGGGTTTTTCTCCATTGTGGAGCCGGAGGTGTCTCTGGAAGTTGTATTTGAGTCCAAAACTGAGTCCGCAAGTCTGACACATGAAGGGTTTTTCCCCTGAGTGGACCACACGGTGCTGCAGCAGACCCATCTTACACTTAAAAGCCTTGTCACACTCGCTGCATTTGAAAGGCCGCTCCTCAGAGTGAGATCTCTTGTGGACTCGCAGGTTGCTGGCTGTGGAGAAACTCTTGCCACAGGTCTGGCAAGAGTAGGGTCGGGCGCCCGTGTGGATGGTCTGGTGCTCCCTGAGGTTCTTCTTCCTTGTGAAACTCTTCCCACAGACGTCGCACATGAAGGGCTTGACTTTGGCATGTGACACCTCATGGTACCGGAGTGCACTGGAGGAGGTGAAAGAGCGATCACAGGTGTGGCACTTCAGCGGCATCTCCTCCAGCCGGTGAGATGCCTGGTGGACTCGAAGCTGACGCAGCAGCCTGAACTTCCTGTCACACTGGTTGCAACACAGCATCTTGTCTGGGTCGCTCTCCTGGGCCTCCCTCAACCTGTGGCTCTGCTGGTGTCTCTGAAGGGTCTTGGCTTTATAGAAACCTTTATCACAGGAGCTGCAAGGGAACGGTTTCAGGTGGCAGGACATGTGTTTCCGCAGCTGGTGCTGCTGATGAAAACCTTTATTACAGAGTTCACAGAAGAACCGCTTTTCTTTGTAGAGCTCTCTTCGCCGCCTCCTCTCCACCTCCTTCTGCTCCTCCTCATTTGGCCCTGCACACAGAAACCAGATCTACACTAAAACTCTGAGATTAAGACAAAAATTTACACTAATAGTAACAAATACAGAATTAGTAGTAAACTAAAACCTGTTAAATTCACCAAAATATATTTTATAATACTATATTATTGTTCACATATATTTTATATTGTCCAAAGTAGCTATATTTAGCTTTGGCACCTGATTCCAATTGAGATGGTTTGAGAAGTTTGACAAGACAATGAAGGAAAAGTAGCCAACAAGAACTCAGCACCTCTGGAAACTCCTACAAGATGGAAAATGCTGACTGAGACAAGACTGTGAAAAGCTATCACCAAAGCAAAAAATGGCTACTTTGAAAATCTTTGAAAACACTTTTTTCTTTACTACATAATTCCATATTTGTCCTGCCATAGTTTTAATATATTCAAAGTAATGTACAGTGTTAAAAATAATAAAAATAAAGAAAAAACACTGAAGTAGAGTGTGTCTAAACTGGTGCATCCTTATTGGCGGGTAATATAAATTAATTATTTCAGGTTTTATTGATTGATGATCTAGAACCCATCCGACCACCCCACAAAGGTCCTTGCCCAAATCTTACCCAACGGACTCTCAGGTTTCTTGTGAACAGTTTCCGTCTTCGTCTGTGGGGAAACAAAAACATCAGTTCTGTGCATTAGTGAAATAGATTTATTATCCCACACATAAGCTTAGAATAATATTTTATCAGTTTCAGTCTCCGCGTGTCAGGATTAGAATTTTCACTATGGCTGATCAAGAAAAAAAAACAGCCATTCTGATCGATTAATTTGAGGATTCTATTCATAATAAATTACTGAGTTCATTGTTAACTGTCGCACTGAAAAAAATTGATAAAAATCAGATAATCAGGCTTTATTGTCATTGATCACATTTACGTGTTACAGCAAAATTTGACTTCTGCATTACTAAATTGTCTGCACAATCTTAAACACCATAATATTTGACACTTTCTCCTCAGGAAATTCGCTGTGGACAAGCTGCACCTCTAAAACGATAAGGGTTTGCTGTCTTGTCTGAGTGCAAGAGCTGTGCGTTATGACCTGAATTCTATATCACTGTTTTTCTAAATTAGTTAAGATTAAGTCCAGCCCTAGTTTGTAGCTTCCAGCTGTATGTGTTTCCTGTAAGTTTTAGACATTGCTCAGTAAAAAAACATGACATCTTCACTTCTGTTCCTTTTTCTGCTTTTTTTAACATCGGTAATTTCATTATTTTTCATGATCAGTAATTGTCAGGGTCGGTCAGAATATAACAGTAAATTATTTTACACATCCTTTTCCACGTGCTGTTCTCATGTGCTGCTCCAGACGTGTTTCACATTAAAACTGCCGGAAAACTACACGAACAGAATTATAACCGAGAGAAGTTAAAATACCGGGATGTTTCTATCCATAAAACGCTGCAACTTTGATGAGCGTGACTTTTCCTCCAGGCCCCACCTGTCACCATTCTGCGCCACACACTTTGAGAATCATTGGCATAGTGAATGCAGTAAATGCTCTGCACTTATATAGCGCTTTTCTACCTAGACTGGTACTCAAAGCGCTTTACACTGCTTCTCATTCACCCATTCCCACATACACATTCCCACACCGATGGCAGAGCTGCTATGCAGCTTGACCTGACACACCGGGGGCAATTTGGGTTTCAGTATCTTGCCCAAGGACACTTAGACATATGACAGGAGGAACCGGGAATTGAACCACCAGTCGTACCCACGACTGCTCTACCTCCTGAGCCACAGAAGCCCAGTAGGAGTGTATTACATTGCTGCAATCATTAAAAGGCTAGATTTATGTAGACAGCCTTTGTGTTTAGTATTACAGCATCATATTACTATGATTTTTGTCCATATATTTTAGCTTATGTTAGCTTCGAAAGGCATATACTTGCAAAATGTATACTGACTTGTACTGCAATGTTCCTGCTAAGTTAACATGTGGGAATTGGATTATGTAACCCCTCTAATACAGGAATGAACTGTTTTTTTGTGACGCCCACCCCAGCACGTCTACAGGGGGACAATGGAGGGGACTGCCCCTCTGCTGTACAGCCTTGTCCCTCCTCCTGCCCCCCCCCCCCAAACTTTTATGTTCTTAAAATCATACTTGTAAAAACCAATTGCTTGTTTGTCCAAAAGCCTTTTATAGCCTTCAAATTAAATATTAATTCAAATATAATATATGATTGTAAATATAATATAATCAGAAGTGTTTTTTGCAGTCAGTCTGTCTGCATCTTCTTATCCATTCTATTATCACTGAAATTAATCCATTACATTTGCAGTGACTGATCCCGCGTAGCGTGTACCCCCCTGATTTCCCCTGTGGAGCATGTGCACCTCACCACGGCCCCCACCGGTGTCCCTCCCGTGGGGCATTGGGGGCACATGCCATGCCATGACGCATTGCTCTCCGCGGTGTGAGTACCGCGTCGTGGCTTAGGCCAGCTCTCCTACGCTAATTCTACATAAGCTGCTAGTCTAGTTCCACATTAAAACCCATGTGGTTTTGTCCTGCTATTACCTAGATATATCCATTGCTCAATCCAACCTTTTACCTGTTTATTACTTTGATAAGTGCCATGGAAGTACATTACATAAAATAACTTATTAATGAAATGACCCAATTACCTTCTTATTACTTAAACATTAACCCCTTATTAACCTGTTATGAAATATTTACACCCTCTATTACCTAATTATTACTAGGTGAATGACGAATCACCTCGTGGTTAGCCCACTATTTCCATATTTCCAAGATATTACAACACTTTTACCATGTTATAACCGAGCTGTAAAGTGAAGTGCTATGATGTAATGTTTTTTTTTAATGCCTTTTAAACTTCTCTTTTTAATAGATAGATGTTATGTTTTTATGGTGTTTATATGTATGTCTGGGACTAGAGTTTTCCTAAATCCGGCGTATTTACAATAAATGTTTATTTATTATACATTTATATTCACTGTTCCATTCAAATAAACTACATTGAAAATTGAAGTGTAGCCAGTTCATTTTTTTATATTGCTGACAGTGGTTTGTTTTAATCAGAAAGGAAATCAGACTGGAGTATTAGGATACATCTTGTTTTATATATATATATTCATTAGGGCTGGGCACGCTATTATCACATTAGCGCGTTAATTAGTGCAGTTTTATTATTATTATTATGACGATAAAAGTCCTTCGCTAACTGGGTCTACATACAGAGACAAACAGTCGGTCACAGGAGGGGTGGGATGTTGATCAGAAAAATAAAAAGAGGCTGTTTAGTTAGTTTAATAAAAGATTAAGTACAGACCTAACTATCACTAAACTAGTTTTTCTATAATAAACTAGATGGATGTTAATGACCTGGCAAATAGAGATACTTTGGTTTTAAAAGCGCAGACATGACCAAACAACTATTTACTCCAAATGCTGATAAGCTAGAATTGTCACCAGAGGTAGCAACACTAGCAAATTGCTGCACAGCATTAGCTGCAAAAATACTGTGGAGTACTAGGAATGTATGAAACTAAGATCAGCACCCTCCACATCCTCGGGTAAAACTGATAACGCTCCACTTCAATCAGACGTCACAGACAAGTTTGCTAGCGCTTCTCTTAGGTTTATAGCGCTGTTGATTTAATTATAAATTAATAGATTCTGTACAACACGCTGGACGCAGATATTTTAGTTGCTTTTGAGGTAGTTGACACAACATATCTTCTGACGTGCAATCTCTGTCTGCTGTTCAGATTGCGGTCACCTGTGTTACAAGGTGCGCACGTTTCTGTGTACATGCATCAGTGCAGGTACAGAGAGCAGAGGACAATTGTAAACGCACGTTCACGGAGACACAGAAATGACATGTCGTCGTGTAGATAAGATAAATAACATTAAGGCTGTTAAGTTAGTTTAATAAAAAAGGACAACATACAGCTCTGGAAAAAAATAAGGGGCCACTGCAAAGTTAGCAGTTTCTGATTTGCTATTTAAAGGTATATGTTTGAGTAAAATTTACATTTTTGTTTTATTCTATAAACTACTGACAACATAACTCCCAAAATCCAAGTAGAACTATTTATATATATCTATATATCATTTAGGGCATTTATCTGCAGAAATTGAAAAATTGTCAAAATACCCAAAAAGGCCCAGTTTTTTCAGTACTCAAATAATGCAAAAAAAACCCAAAATAAAATAAGTTCATATTCATTTTTACACAACGTATTACTAATGTTTTAACTTAGAAAGTGATTTGCAATCACAGCTTTAATGCAGTGGTGTCCACATTTTTTCCAGAGTTGTATATACCTGTTCTACAGATAAATTAAACTGAAATGAAATGACCTCTGTTGTGATCTGGTGCTCTTCTCTCAATCAGTCAAAAATATGATTAACACAAAGTGATGCATGGGGAAAAACTACCGTTAGGGAATACCATGAAGCCGTCATAATTAAAAAAATACCATGATAAACTGGTTATATCGAACAGCTCTACTGCTACCGTATAAAGGGAATACTGCTATGAAAAACAATCTTACTTGTTTTAAATGTTTGAAGACTAATTATTGAAATTTTGTTCATCTAACAGTACAGTGCTACTTTTGAATTATTATTATTACAATTAGCCCGTAAAACTTTTACTGCGACTAATCAGGATTAATTGCTGCAATTCAAGCTGGTTAAACTATTCATTGTTGTCATTTCCACAACGTCTGTTGCGTGTTGGTTTTCAGGTTAAGTTGTTCACAACAACTAGCTGATCCAAAAAGGCCTTCTATGTCCCATGTGTGTTTGTGGGCATGAAAAATGACTTAATTGCATTTAGCTGAGGATGATACAAATGTTAAGGTGTGATGTAATTACTGAGGGGACACAGTAACTTAACTGAGAGGTATTGTCTGAGAATGCTCCCCCATAATGCCCTATAATGCTCACCCAACAACTATGAAAGTGTTGGTTCATTAGATAGATGATTTTTTTTTTTTCTTAATGATTCCAAGTACATTAGCATGAGTCGTAAAAACGTGTTTTGGATTATTTTTTATTTCTTTGTTAGTTTAATCAAGGTCATAAGGATTTTAAATCACTGAAAAACTTGTAGTGTAAAAAATCTGCAGAACGTGTAGAGGTTCATCTACTTTAACTTTTAAAAAAGTATACTTAACTGTATTTAAAATGTAATCCAAGATTATCTGTATAGATCATTAGACATTTGTATTGACAGGTATTATTATTATTTGATTATGACACTTACATCTTCTTCTGTTGTGGGTGGTTTTTCACTGAGCTTCTCTGATACAGTGGTCTCAATGATTGGCTGATCCCTCACCACTGGAAATGATGTAATTAAATTTGTGGAAAATGGGTCTCTGTCTGTCTGGATCCTTTCCTCCAGAATATGGCTCCTGGTCTGATACAGTTTCTCCTGGAGTTCCTGAGGGCCAGGCCTGCAGTCAGCCGTGACCACTCCATGAGGCACCTGGTTGTGAGCTACAACTGGTTGGCAGATCTGGAGGCTGGGGGGTCGTTGTTGGGGCTTGGTGGAGCTGATGGCCATACTGAGAACTGCAGGGTCCACTAGAGAGGGTCCATCTGTCAGATTAATTCATCGTTAATATGTAAGATTACATTAAAACACAGGGACACTGTAAAAAAAAATAAAAAAAAACGGTCAAGTAAATAAAAGCTTTAAATATATTAAAAGGGAAAGAAAACTGTTACACATCAGACACCTCAGTGGTAAACCCCCACCCTCCCCAGTCAACACCACCATGGTCCCCTGAACTTCAACTGCTGCAGTGGAGCCGCCTAGTACCACCACAGTTTGACCTGATCAGGGCGATTCTACAGAGCAGAAGTGGCTTCTCAGTGACTCAATGTGGAATAAATAAATGTTAAAATAAATTCATGGTCTCTCACTTCGTGATGCGTTCAAGTTCCTCGTAATGTTTAAACCACCTACCTGCAGTTTTGGTCTTATAAACTGTCTGAGTTCGGATCTTTGTGGCTGCAGAGTTTTGTTCAAAATTCAGTTCAGACTCCAGATGTTTGATTTTGTTCCTCAACGCTTCAGCTTCTTTCTCTAAACCCGTGAACAGCTCTTTGAAAACGCAGCAGATTTTACGTACGACCTCTGTAGACATGACGTGAAGAACGACGCTCAGATTCACCTGCAGGACGGAAAATAAATTGTTTTATATCTGCTCTCAGCCCTTACCAGTGAATAGCTTTTCTCACATTGGACGTTGACAACTCTATCTCTGTCAGCTCCAGTTTTATATGAATCTAGGAGATTAAGTAATTTTTAATAAAATAAAAAAAATTGATGCCGTGTTCCTGTTGCTTTGTTATAACACGAATCAGGAAGTGACGGCGGATTTCTCTCTGATGCTCTTTATGGTCTTAGATTGACTCCATCCTCCTC
The DNA here is from genome assembly GCA_034779795.1 of Ctenopoma multispine. Lineage (NCBI taxonomy): Eukaryota > Metazoa > Chordata > Actinopteri > Anabantiformes > Anabantidae > Ctenopoma > Ctenopoma multispine. Next base: position 36,364 of record JAUYWH010000005.1, read on the forward strand.
AAACACTAACTTTACTTGTGTATTTTACTTTGTGTCCTCACCGTGTTGTCCCCGCTATCTGTCCCCATCTCCCCGGGCCTCTGTGTGAGGACGGAGGCTACCGACTCCACCGCCAACCCCATTATCAGCTCAGTCTGACGGGAGAAAGTTTCCATGGCCGCCATGTTGCTCCACTCGTGAGCTGCAGTTTAACGGGTGTTCTGAACGAACAAAAGTAACAGTTTTTTCCGAGAATTAGCGCTTTTAGTTCGGTCACAGTTCAGCTGTGTGAGCAATCACAGTCAGAAAAAGAAACCGATGATGTTTATCTGCTGTTTACAGACAATATGGCGCCATGACACACACAATACATCCGGTTCACTGCCGAGGACCTAGCTAGTATTTCAGACTAGTAGTCTTAAAATCAGTTTATATTTCCCCCAAATGACAGAAGCTAACACACAAACCCCTTAAACGTCATGTAACTACGTCGTTTCTGAGGTTTCGTTTCAGTTCAGTTTCTGCCAGCACAGACCTTCTCCACCACGTACAGAGATTTTATTTTGAAAATCTCCACCGGACTTGTTAATGTGCAGGATGGGATAGTTCGGTGATCGGAGCCAAACTGAGGAGAGAATCTTCAGAGACCACCTGAGGAAAGGCTTACCATGATATTTTCCCCCTTGTGTGATTGTACAGATGTAAAATAAAGTTGGGGGAAAAAACCTGAGGAGAGGCTAGTAGTGTGCGATACCGCACGATTTGATATTGATCCGTTACCAAGTAAATACATGGCCAGTATCGCCGATACCGATTCGATACTATTACCTTATTCAATTCAATTCAGCTTTATTTATATAGCGCCAATTCACAATACGAGTCATCTCAGGGCACTTTACAGTGTAAGGTTTAAGACCTTACACATTATATAAATATATACAGAGTAATGTAGAAA
>JAUYWH010000005.1:45980-66864 GCA_034779795.1 Ctenopoma multispine
CCGATGATCTCACTCGCGGATAACTGGTTCTCTCTGCCCGACTCTGGCTGGATCAGCAGGTTGCAGGATGTGTGGCGCGTTATACATGAGTGTTGCCAACTGGGACGGTGTAGAGTGCCCTCTGGTGGACAAACTATACAACGCCAACACTCACGACATGGTTGAAGGGTGTTTCGTCCGTTTTTAATTTTATTTTTGAAATATTCATTTATCGGCCATTATAAATGCCAATACCGATAGTTTGGAAAATGCCTAATATCGGCCGATAATATCGGCCTCCCGATATATTGTTCGGGCTCTACTGGACATACATTGGTGAACTTGGGTTTAACCAGAAGGAAACAATCCACTGGTTTCCAGAGAGAGAGATAGTCACAACCTCAGACTGGGAGATGTTGACCCTGATCCTACCATCTGCAAAATGTTGCAGTTCTAACTGGAAGTCCAAGTCTGCAGAAACATCAGTTCTGTACTGTGACTTTATAATGATCTGGTCAGAACCCTCACTTTAATTTCTGAGTTAGGTAATTTGTCAGAACCTCTGAAGGAAGGCTCAAGTCCTTTCTGACCACAAAATCCTGATACCAGAGCAATGCGTGGATGCTGCATCTGGTTCAAAGCTCTTCCACTGTCTGAACTAGGTCTACACTCTGATCAACAAACACCGTCTTATCTCTAGCCAAGTTTTTCAGCTCAGTGGTCCCACGATGTTGAAACAAGCTCCTAACTCTGCTTTTTCAGCAGCTTCAGTCCTAGTCCAGTCTCAAACACTGTTAAAGACACAACTCATCAACTTCTTACATACTTAAATAGGAATTTAACAAAAAAGCCTTTTTCTCCTATCTGACACGAACATTAAACCTGAAACATTTCTTCTCGTGAATCTGATTAGTTGGTTTGTACGTCATCTGTAAGACTGTTTGAACAACAGTGTCTGACAAATGACTAAATGTAAAGATGGGGATCTCGTAGCCGTCATGATGAGGATTCAGGAGAAGGATGCTGATGTGTCCATCCCACAGCACCATTACATGAGGCAAGTTCTTCCTATTGGTCTACTGTCATGACATGTATGTATGTGTAAAACTAAAGGTTGAAATTCCTGAACACAGACTGGCTAAAAGAGGAAGTGGACTTCCAAAGAAGGACAGGAAGACACAACTGTGGTGTGTAGAAATCTGCAAAAGTGTGGTGTCCAGCCTGTCTTATCTGTCCCAAACTGTAACCAAGGGCTAATTTGTAAATGACTGTTAAATACAACAGTCACATATACAGAATACACACTGTGTGCGTGTTTAACATCAAGCTTCAGATAAGCATCTAAATCTATAAATACAAATCTTTCCCACAATCGTAATTATCGAGCACCATAATATATTCTGATCTGTTCCGTTTAGTACAGTTTAACTGGGCTCAGCCTTAAAGTTCCCAGTAGCAGGAGGACCGAGCCGGACCTGGTCAGAACCGGTCTGTGATTTGCGAGACCCGCTCATCTCGGCAGACGCCTGTCTCTTTGCCGCGTGTCTTACCCCAGCTGCTGGCGGTCCGCCCCAGGAACTCTCTGGTCCCTGGGTTGTAAATAAAATCCTTCCAGGACTCCTTCTTTTCTTTCGTCTTTTCTCTCTTCTTTTTGTCTTTTTTCGCCTCCTCCTTTTTATTCTCGTTCTCCTCCGCTTTCACCTCCTCCTTCCTCACCTCGGTCTGCTCTTGCGGGCTGGACGGCATTCTGGCTCGGCGGGTCGTGCACAGATCTGATCTAATCCACACTGAGCGGACAAACATCTGAGTTCAACCGATCCGTGAGTGCGCGTCTGTGGCGGCACACACATGCACGCGCATACACACGGATAGCAGTAGGCCGAAGCGCATGCGCGGGCTCAGGGTGATGGAGGTTCTTCATGAAACCAGGGTTAGTTAATTAGTGATGATTAATGTTGTTAATGTTATTAATAAAGATGGGGCGGGGGGGGTAGGCTACAGTGAAGCGGATTCTTATTTAAATCAATATCTATTTGTTAAATCACTTCAACTGAATCTAAAATAAATAATAATAAAAAACACCAAAATTATGTAATCACACCAGAGCTGACGGCTCTTCACGTGACCACCACGACAACACGTCATTGGATGTAAACTGAGAATCTGAGAATCTTCACAGACATTGGATGTAAAATTGATGATGCTGGCTGATGTCACACACAAAAGGGGGGAGGAATGCACGTGAGGAGGAGATGAAACAAGGAGATGAAACAAGGAAATGTAGAGAGAAGTGTGACTTCAGGTGATGAGTGAACATTTTATTGGGGGGGGGGGGGTCTCTGCAGGGAATGAAGTTCACCCTGTGTAGCTGAAAGCTCCAGGTGTCCTTCAAAGACACAAAATATAAGATTAGTCCTATTCATTATACATAGACTTATATATTTATTTTATTTATATACTTCCTGTCTCTCATGGTCAAAATGTTGAATATCAATGACATCATCATCGTGATGAAGGACAAAGACAGAAAAGCTAAAGCTGCTTTTTTCCTGTGAAAAATATAAGATCTACAACAAAACAAAGAAAATTAATTATATTTGTGATGTCCGCCTCCCCCCACCACCACCCCATCCTCCTCTCAGCAGCAGGGGGAGGAGTCAGGGGTGAGGATGCTGTCAGGTTGCCGTGGTTTCATCCTTGCATTTCGTGGTGCGACGGTCATCAGGGATGGGTGTGTGTGTCTGTGTTTGTGTGTGAACTGTGATTCTTCCATCTGAGAGGGTGTATGACGGGAGGACGGAGAAGAGGAAGAGAGGAGGAGAGGGAGGACAGGTGGAGAGGAGGACAGGGAGGACAGGAGGAAGGAGGTGTTGAAGGGTGGATGTGGATTAATGTCGCTGCAGCTAATCGACATTTCCTTTGAGCTGCAGAAATCTGAGGACGATAAGAAGCTTCATCTCTCCATCTTCTCTCTTTCATTACACCACCTTTGTTTCTGCGCATGGACAGCTGAAGGAGGGAAGGAGACAGTGAAGCAGGGAAGGAAGGAGTGAAGGAGACACTGAAGAGAGGATTAAAAGCGACTGTGGAGGACAGATGGAGGGAGTCTGAGTCCTTGCAAGTAAGCGGTAAGTCCCATTCAGCTTCGTGTCATGTTTCACATGTGCCATGTTTGTTTTCAACATCATTTGTCGATTCAGTCACACCTTTTCTGTTTCTCTGTCCTCACTGGTTGTGTCAATGAAGTTTGTTGAAATCAGCCCTTCACACCTGTTTCTGTTTCAGTGCATTAAGAAAGAGATGGCTGACATCTTGGATCAGATGTAAGAACAAAGTTCCTCTTAATTTAAATTGAGTTATTATTGTGAAAGACTTGCTGAACATATCTGAAATCCTCCAGAAGGTCAAAGTTCAAACAGGAACTGGTTCTGCATCATTTTCCAACATGGCGTCCATTCGCCCAGATCAACACTGTTGATTAAGCACCAGCTAACACGTCATTTCGTTTCGTTTCTCTGCTAAAAGCAACAATAAAACAGACTCCATTTATAAATCAGAGATTTTCAGTTGAAAATAATAGATATTAGTTGTAATGTAAACACTGTTGAAAAAACTAATTAATCAAGATGTGATTAGTTTCAAAGGTTATGATCAGAGTTAAAGTTTTAACTGTGAAGATGTTTAAAATTTTTGTGACCCAGAGATTGTTTGTGGAATCTGATTCTTTATCAGTGTTTTTATTCAATCAAACGATCTGGATAAAAATAACTAAAAGCTTTTCAGTCAGGGAGTTAATTATAGAAAAATTCTTCTTAGCTGCAGTGTTATGAAGTGTGTGTGAATCTGAGTCTGATGCTTTCTGACACTTCAATTCAGTTTTATTTATATAGCGCCAATTCCCAACAAAAGTCATCTTGAGGCACTTTACAGTGTAAGGTTTAAGACCCTACAGAGGTAGGTAAATACAGAATAATGTAAAAAACAAACACTTAAGCAACAGTGGAGAAGAAAAACTCTCTTAAACGGAAAAAAACCCCAGCAGAACCAGGCTCATGGTGGGCAGCCATCTGGCTTGACTGGTTGGGGTGGCAATCAAAGATTTCACTGAGGAAATGATAACACATATTACAATGAGATGATAATGACATATAAAACAGTGTCAGGAAGATTTATTAATTGAAAACAATCTGCCGAGTTGACATCAAACCTATTTAAGGTAAAAGATCTGTCAACCAGGACGGTCCAGTATTTGGACAGTGATACCATAATCTCGGCTACCCGCGGGTGGCTGCATCGCAAAAGGTTTGAGTCCGAACTCCCAAGTTGATCCCAGTGGATCAGGTCAGTGCCTTGCATGGAAGATATACTACACTACAGTTGTTCCATCTCCAGGTGTGTATTATTGCATCTTTAGCGTGTTTAGGGTTGTTTTTAGAACATAGTAAATGGTCTGAACGCTTTTCTAACTTATCAGTACTCAAACCAGTTTTACACTGCATCTCATTCACCCATTCACACACACTGAGAGAAGCTGGAAATCAAACCACTGATCACACTATTGATAGACTGCTTTACCCATGAACCACAGCCACCAACAAACCATTATTGGACTGAAAAACCAAAACTAATCCATCAGAGAGCAGAAATGTGAGCTTTGGTCAAATTAACTGTTTGGTTCATTTTTAAAAAGACGGAACAATCTGATGAACTCAGGAAAATCCACAAGATCACAGAAAATAACTGTGGTAGATGACAAGAGAATTCTCTCCCTGAGGCTTCACCACATTAAATACAGACTTGATCACCACATAGAAACCACTGGTAAATCTCAGATTTAGAAAAAACAGATTACTTAACCAGTGACTAAATGATCTTCTATGTCTTCTCCGTCTCTCTCTCACTCTCTCCCTTTCTGCAGGTATCTTTGACCTCAGAGCTGTATGATTCTAGTTTGCAGTTACTGGTCCCAGCCATCCCAGTGTTTGTCTGCTCCTTGTAACATGATAAAGACCAACAAATGTATCCTTCAGGTTGGCTTCACTTCCCACTGCCATGAAAAGGAAGGGAAAAGTGTTGGTAGATGTAATACACCTGTGACAACCCCTCCTAACCCCATAAAGTGGGTTGGTAATTGGCTCCAATCTGGTTGAGGTGTGAATTGGGCCTGATTTTCTTGGGGATGGATGAAAGAGCAGTGTGATAGATTGAAGGGAGGTCTAAGGCGTCCACATCTGTTAAGTAAGGGGTTGTTTATTTGCACCTGCAAAGCTTCCCTCACGCCTCTCTCAAACCACTTGTCTTCTCTATCTAATATGTGAACATTATTATCCTCAAATTAGTCTCCTTTAAATTAATGTACACAGCTGATTCTAACCAACCCAGACACCCCCCTTCTAATGTTTCCTTTAACAAGCCTATTCATGACAGGTGTGATTTGAAACTAACTTCAACCATAAATTTGTTGGTCTACAACCAAATTGGTGGTTCAATTCCCGGCATTACATAACATTTACCTTTTACTTGATAGAGCAATGAAATGTTTTGACCTAACAAGAAAGAAGTTCAGTTGTCATGACTCAATTTTTGTATTGTTCCAATTTTAGGATATGTGATACTGGAGTAACACACTATTTTTAACCCTTACATTAAAGCTGAGAGTCGACACCTTAACTGTCAATGTCCAAATATTTATGGGCCTGACTGTATACAGCTGTGGTGAAGGCTGGGAGATTTACAGTGAGAAGGGAGGTAAGTAACGTTACGGGTGGGGGAGGCTCTCACCCTCTTTTCCTCTTCATCCATGTACAGGAAGCATTACATCATTCTCCTCTGAGAGATGCTGCTGTTGCTAGGTAACCACTGACTGACTCCCCGATCCAATTTTAGATGGAGACAGAGCATTGGGGTGGAGTGTAGTGGTACTGTGAGAGAAAGGGGTGGGCGGAACAACTGATGAAAGAGAAAAGAAAAGAAAAATGGTAGTACATTTAATCAGGGACCTGTATGAGTCAGTCCAAACCAGATGCTACCTGCATCATGATGGTCTCACAAAGTAGGAACTGGTTCCTGTTAAACAGATTTAGCTGAATTTGAACTGAATTTTGAATTAAAAATTTCAAACTTAATCTGATCCCTTTCCATCCTGGAAATAAAACATTTGAAATGACAATGATTTACTAGAAAGCCAGAAATCTGTGACGGAAACAGGAAGTGAAGCTGAGAAGGAGAGTGACTGAGAAAATATAATAATTTCACTGTAAAATAATAAATAATATCATGAGACAATATTAAGCTGAACAACATCATGGCATTTATTATTTATTATTAATATTAATAATCATCATCATTTATGTAAACTTTAATTTTATGAGCTCAGTCATAAAGTATCATTGTACCCAGCATGTTCACACACACACAGAGAGACCAAACATCTGTAAGGTGTACAGACACAAATAGTATCAAAGCTCAAAGAGGTCATATCACCCCAATCCTTCAGTCACTTCACTGGCTTCCAGTCTCCGCGAGGGTTGAGTACAAGATCTCGCTCCTAACTTATCAATTCAATTCAATTTTATTTATATAGCGCCAATTCACAACACAGGTCATCTCAGGTTTAAGACCTTACACATTATATAAATATATACAGAGTAATGTAGAAAACCCAACAGTCCCACTTGAGCAAGCAACAGTGGAGAGGAAAAACTTCCCTTTAACGGAAGAAACCTCCATCAGAACCAGGCTCATGGTGGGCGGCCATCTGCCTCGACCGGTTGGGGTTAGTGGACAGAGGAGAGAGAAAAAAAACAACAGGCAACAGAGATCAAAACAACAAGGAGCAGCAGACGAGGCACTGGGCAGGTTGGCTGGACCAGCAACTACAGCTCCAGGGTCATATCAGTGTCTAGTGTGGAGCATCAAAACAATGACTAACAGACTAAATAGCAGTTTCTACCCTGTTTCCATTAGGGCATTAAATGACACTTAATTTTCACCTCCAATTCAATTTCAATTTCATGTGCAATAAGGTTTCATTTCATAAATTATAATTTTCTATCCTTTTGTAATTATATTTATATATTTCGCTAGATTTCTCTTTTTTATATTTCCTTTTTTTAATAGATATATCTCTGACACAGGGACTGCACCTAATTTCATTGTTCTTGTTACAATGACAATAAAGATATTCTGATTCTGATTCTCTACCTTTAAATGCTCCCTCTTACCTTTCAGAGCTCCTCACCAACTACAGTACAACTATATCTCTTACCGTCCGTCCCCCCCCAGGACCTTGCTCTATGGGGGACCAGGCCTATTGCTCCATTGCTCCACATCTGTGGAATGCCCTCCCAGACAACCTGAGAAAGTTTTAAAAAGGGACTAAAGGGGCCTTTTTTAAAAGAAATATTTTAACTTATACATTTTATTGCTTTTTAATTTTAATGTGTTATTTATTGTTGCAACTGTTTTTTTTCATTTATCTGTGATGTAGCAATTTTTAAAAATTTAAAGTGCTTTATAAATTAAATCTATTATTATATATATCATATCCTTTTCCCTGTTCCTCTGCATTTAATATGTTTAGAAATGCCTTTGTAAACATCACTCGTAGTTTATGAAGAGCACTTCATGTGCCACGTGTGCTGACAGCTCCTGTTCTCATGCCTCCACACTGACCTTCTGGTTTGTGCCGGTTTATTATCAGTTCCCATGAACATCCCCAGTTGGTTGCTCTCACCTGCTCTGTTCGTGTTTTGGTTATCTTTGTTCAAGACCTTTGAATTGGCTTTGGACTTTTGATGTTGGACTTTGAACACTGGACTTGGATGAGAGGCGTTTTTGGATTGAAGATGTTGAACTTATTGAATCACTTTGAACCATTTTGTTGAGATATCTGTCTAAAACCTGTAGTATGGTGGATCAATGTTTGTGTAAACAGCACCTGTTTCGTACTTTAAGTCTTATCTCCATACTAAAGTACCACAGGCCAGACTCTTACTCACTGGGCACTGCCATCTTGTCTCCCTACCCAGTCTGCCATTTTGTATGCAGTTAATCACAGTCAGGCTTTACTGTGTCTCCCCAGTCTCACACCTACTGCTCACACCCCAGACCTCACCCTAGCCCACCAAAGATTCCCTCCAAAAGATATCTACAGTGTAGATAGAGCTACCTAAAATAGTAGGTAGAGCTACCTACACTGTAGGTAGAGCTGATACAACAGTATACTTTCACAGTTATCTGTACTTTCCTGAACCTTGTTCTGTCTCACATTTACTTGATGTCCTAGTGCCTTCCTGGTCCAGAGATTCAACAACCTTTGCAGACAACTTCACTCCGCCTAGACACCTACAACTCACCTCTAGAACCACTCTTTATTATTCAGCATTTTATATCTTTTGAGTTTAAAGCTTATTTTAATCATACCTCTGGTGGTACCGCCACCTCACTCTGTGCCAGCAACACTGAGCAATTTACAGCAACACTGAGCTGTAAATGTGTGCCAGCACTCTGTGCTGGCACACATGGTGGTCCATAGATTCAAGTGAAATTTTCAATGGCCTTTATAAACGTTGTCTGCCAAAATTAAACAAGAATAATATTATTTTACATGTACACAAACCATAAGGAGAGCACTGCAGACTGACCATTGTTACACTTGTCTTGTTCTCTCAGTTATTTTTGGAGTCATGACGTCTCGGGAGGATGTGTCGTCCTTCAGAAGTTTTTTTCAGTATGTTGAAGATAGCGGACTTCGAACTTATGATGGTTTGGTGATTCAAAATGCCTCAGACATTTCCAGAGAGAGTGACCGAATTCGTAACCAGGCAAACTGGGCCTACCTGCAGGAAAAACACCAGAAGAAGAGACGGCAGGAAGAAGCCATCAAGAGGTAGAATATCCAAAAGCTGAGAACATGTTATTACTACTGTCATATCATTTCCAATAAATAAGTCATCAGCAAAAAATGTTTTATTTAGAAATATAGATCTTCTCTGTAATAACCTGTGTATGACCATATAGGGACATTAGTGCTAAGATGAATATATGTGCTTTATAGGTTCAGTTTTTATTTTATGAATCACAGCATAACTACATTCCAAAAGTATTACTCGGTGACAGTTGGACTAGCTTGTGATTCTTGAAGTTTAATTTGAAAGTCTTAATCAGTTCAGTGCTAACGGTCCATAGAATTAATTTCTGACCTGAAAAACCCTTCAAAATGAGAGGTGACTTTATCTCTCATAGGTACGAAGGAAAAAACAACTAATATCCCTTGAGCTGCGCTAGGCAGTTCAAGGTTGAAACAGTTGAAAGGAAAAACTGCCTTTAAACAGAGCCAGACTCAGGGCCATCTGCCTCGACTGGTTGAAGTGAGTGGAAAGAGAGGAGAGAAAAGAACAGCAGGCAATAAACGAACAACAAATACAACAATTAACTGGGCAGGTTGGTAGGACCAGTAACTGATACCTGCAGAAAGGTACAGAGAGAGAGAGACAGGGAGGATGGAGCGCCAAGAAAGTCAAGCTGACACCAGTAACACTTGTTGGAAAACCATGACCTGGATGTTTTTGTGAATGTCCACAGGTATCAGCTAATTCTGACTTAAAAACAGTTAGCTGCAAGTTTGTATTTGTACTGGGAAGTACAGGATTTGTCAGGTCAGTGTCTGAATCTGAATTCGGTTCAGCTACACCCTAAATATATCATACAGGTTACACACACATTTACCACCATCAGAATGATTGATTTATTGAGGTCACATACCAACACTTAATTTGAAAATTAAATGATGGTGAACTGGAACAGAATTACATCTGCAACTATTTATGACCATCATTGTCAGTTGCAGATGCATGAACATTCCTGTCAATTGATATTGTCATACGTTGCCACCAGCATAGTTAGTTTTCACAACTTCATTGACTGGGGATAGTTTTCATACAGGTGCAACATCCCACAGCATCAGACTTGGGACACTGTGGGATCAGAACAGGTTGTAGTGATACAGCTCAGTGTTGCTGTAAATTGTAAAATTCAAATGTGATGAAAATATGTGATTGGTTGTCTGGAAGTTGAGTCATGGCAACTGGACTCCATTCTTGTAAGTTTGAAACGTTTTGCAATTCATCTGAATTGCTTTGTCAGTCTGAGGAAGTTGGTCAGTGACCACAAATGTATCCTTCAGGTTGGTTTCACCTCACACCTGCCTTGAATAGACTCGGTAAGTGCAACACAGGCAGGGGAGGGGTGTGGGCAGATGTAACAGTTATGACCCTGGCAGCTCCTCCTGCCCCCATTAAGTGGGTACTTAAGTGTGGCCTACCTAGTGGACGTGTGAATTGGGCCTGATTTTCCCGAGGATGGATGAAAGGGCAGCATGGTAGGTTGAAGATAAGTTATGTCTGAGGCCTCCGCCTCTGTTGAGTGAGGGGTTGTTTTTTTGCACATGCAAAGCTTCCCTCACTCCTCTCTCAAATCACTTGTGTTCTCTATCCAGTATTTGTACATTTTGGTCCATGAATAAGTGTCCTTTGTCCTTCAGATGAAGGTACACTGCTGATTCAGGTCGTGAGGTGTTGCTCCTTCTGTGCTGGGCTATCCTCCTGTGAAGCGGCTGCTTTGTCTCTCCAATGTACAGCTCGGAGCACTCTTCACTGCACTGAACAGCACACACTAAATTGCTCTTCTTCTGTTTAGGTATCCTGTCTTTGGGATGGACTAGTCTCTGTCTCAGTGTGTTAGTGGGTTTGAAGTGGACAGGTATGTGGTGTTTTCCAAAAATCTTTTTCAGTCTTTCAGACACACCAACCTTGTATGGAATAACCAGGTTTTTCCGATGGCCCTGGGATTCAGATTGTTCTGTGGTCCTTTATCTGGAAGATGATCCTGCCTTGTTAAAGGCTCACTTGGGATATCCACAGGATTTAAGGGATGTCATCAGATGCTTGTCTTCCTTATATTTGGCTTCTGTGGAGATGGGAATGTTCTTTTCTCTATATAGAGTCCTGATTACTCCTAGTTTATGTTGTAGTGGGTGATGTGAGTCAAACAACAGATAGGTCAAGGTCAAGGTCTAATTTATTTATGTAGCACATTTACAACAGTTTGTGCTGCCCAAAGTGCCACATAATCCACACAATAGTGGTTAAAATAAGCTGAGTGCTGGATCTCATGGTTCTGGCTGGAGCATGCATAGACAACAGCTCAGAAAGATAAGAAGGAGCTAGACCATTCAAAGATTTAAACACAAAGAGCAGGACTTTAAATTGGATCCTGTATGTAACAGGAAGGCAGTGGAGAGAGGCAAGCACCGGAGTTATATGTTTTTGTCGCTTGTTACCAGTCAGCAACTGAGCAGCTGCATTTTGAACAAGTTGGAGATGGTGTAATGACGACTGCTCCAGGTGGTAATATAAGGAGTTGCAGTAGTCCATTCGACAGGTGACAAAGAGGTGAATAACCTGATCAAAAACGTGAGCTGGAAGGTATGACTTTTCCTTGGCTAACTGTCTAAGTTGAAAGAAGCTTGACTGGACAACTGCACTCACTTGCTTATGAAATTTAAAGGAATTGTCAGAGAACACTCCCAGGGTTTTGATATGTGAATTGTAATACAAGGATAATGGGACCAGAGCACTATCCACATCCACTCCATTTAAAACAGCAGGATCACCAAAAATTACAATTTAAGTTTTCTTTTTATTTAACTTCACTTCACTAAAATTAATGGACATCCACTGGTAAGGTAGTCCATTAGGTTGCTAAAAGATCCTGTGCCTGATCTTAAAGGTGAGGAGATAATTAAAAACCCCTAAAAGTGCAGTCTCAGTGCTGTGCCGTGATTTAAAACCAGATTGAAATTTTTCACAAATTAATAATAATATTAATATTAAGGTAAGCCTGCAGCTGTGTATAGACAACTTTCTCTAAAACTTTTGAGAGAAAAGGCGGCTTCGAAATTGGTCTGTAATTTGACCAGACGGCATGGTCTAGGTTATGTTTTTATTATATTTATTATATTATATTATTTATGTGGCTGCACTGCGGCCTGTTTAAAACAAGATGGAACTAAACCTGTTGCAATGGAGGCATTAATTAATTTTAAAATTTAGGGCCCAATAGTGTTAAAAGCATTTTTTAACAAGCTGGGTGGAAGACAGTCCAGTGGGCAATAAGAGGGTCTTAAGTGATGGATTAATTTAGATAATTCCCTCAGAGAAACAGACTGGGGCCTACAGCAGAAGGTAAAGAGACAGGGGACCTAATTGTTAAAACCTTATCAATAAAAAATGCCAAGAAGTGTAGATATGCACTCTCTAAATATTTCTAAATACACCATGCAGCCTGTCCTTTTTCAATCTCCTCTCAGCGCGTCGACATTCGTGTCTGAGAGCGCACGTTTGCTCATTCAACCAAGACTCGGCCATTAGTTTAGCACGCACAAGCTTGAGAGAAGCAATGGAGTCCAATATATCAACACAGATGGAATTAAAAAGTTCAGCCAGGTCCTCAGCGCTTTCACAGGCAGAGTTTGTCAGTTCAGAGTCATTAAAAGCATCAGAGAACTGGGAAACCGTGACGGCACTGAGCATCCGTCTACTAGGCACTGGAGCACTTTGGTTATCCACCGGAGAGTGTAGCGTTAAATTAAACAGCACAGGAAAGTGATTGGAAATACAGATATATGCATATTTCCGTGATACACATATGTAGGCCCTGGGACAACACCAAGTCCAGTATATGTCCCTTTTAATGGGTAGGGGCAGTGACCCAGTGCACCAAGTCAAAAGAGTCAATGATATTCAAAACGTCTTTGATCAAAGGTTTAGAGTCACAGCAGAGATGAATATTAAAATCCAATTAACATTAACAATTAAAAAGCGATCAAATTTAAGAGCAATGCCCGCCATAAAATCATAAAACTCTTAAAACTTTATTAAATTTGGGAGGATGATAAACAAGTGCACACAGGAATGTGGCAATGATTGTTGACAGCAAAAACAAGAATTAAAAACTGTGGCCAAACCTCCACCTCTATCTAAGGTCTGGGGATAACTAAAGAGGAAGAAGTTCAGAAAAGGCTATAAACTCACCTCTTTGAAGCCATGTCTCTGTCAAAAGCAGAAAATCCAACTGTCGTGATTTGAAGAATTCATTCAGTATAAAAGTCTTGTTTGCTAGTGATCTAGCATTGAATAAAGCCATCCGAAGGGTAAGCTCCTGAATGCCTGAGGGACAGGCACAAGCCAGGGAGTGGAGGTTGGTAAAATCCACGCCACGTGGGAAGGCCGGCAACTGGAGGAAGTTGATCGAGGCCTCCAGGGACAACAGGCAGGATCCAGCGAAGAGTGTAGTCCACTGGCTCTACATGACCAGAGGCACAAAGGTAAGCCGTAGCTCTGACACGCACAGCAGCTTGCTTTCCACGTTTTCTCTATGGTATGGCATAATGGATGCGGCGCAAGTTAGCCGGAACAGCAGATTCAAAAGGTGGAGGAGGGAGACTGTACTCTTGTCCTCTAGCAACTTGTTTCAAAATTAGTACATATGGCACTTTGATGTTTACAAGTGACTGGTGATCATACACAAGTAGTCCTGAGACATTTCAAAAAATTCCACATAATAAAACAAACAATATCCAAATCCTGAAAGACAGACGTGTGTCCGTGAACACTTTTGGCGCCATCTTGGATTTCAGAAATGCATTCAGAAGATACTGGTCAGTGTGGGTGGGTTTTCTTTACACTTCTATATCCAGCTTTCTATCAGTCCCAATTGTAACCGCACAGTCCAGGAAAGCCAGCCAGTTATCTTTAGAGTCCTCCCTGGTGAATTGTATGTTAGTGTCCACTGAGTTAATGTGGTCTATGATGGCCTGTAGCTTCTGGCTCTTGATCTTCACCCAGGTGTTATCCACATAATTGAACCAGTGGGTTGGTATCATCCCTGGGAAGGAGTTGAGTGCTTTCGCCTCAACTTCTACCATGTACAGGGTGGCAACAATAGGTAACACTGGAGAGCCCATGGCACAGCCATGTGTCTGTCTGTAGAAGTCGCCCTTGTAGGTGAAGTAAGTGGTGTTCAGGCACAGGTCCAGGAGCATGCAGATCTAGTCTTTGTTAAGGTTGTTTCTGGTGGTGAGGGTGCTGTCTTCTTCCAGTCTCGTTCATGCAGCAGTTAAGGCAGCAGTGGTGGGAATGCTGGTGAGGAGTGATGTGACATTAAAGAATATCATGGTTTCATCTGTATCCAGTTTCAGCTCCCTGACTATGGAAGCAAACTCTTCTGAATTGTGGATCTGGTGGTTCATGTTCATTAAGTCTAGTTGCCGTGACTCAACTTCCAGAGAACTTCACCTGGATGACTGAGAATTTTTAGAGACATATGTGATTGGTTGATGACTGCGGCATTGCAGTAACACCTATTTCCATTGGTTCATACAGAATTGGTGAAGATGTTGCTATGGTAACAGAAGGCGCATACTCTGGGAAACATTTCAGGATGGGTTTCATGACGATGCCGGCACCTCAGGATCGGCTGCCCCCTCCCAGCCAGGGCTTTGCTGTCCGATCCCAGTCCTTACACTCAGTGGGTGGAGTAGACGATGACTCCAATCACACCCGAAAACAACCCCCACCTAAACCCAAGAGAGACCCAAACACCAAACTCAGCAGCAGCTCTGAGACGGTGGATGGAGGTTCTGGAATTACCAAGAGAGACCACCAAGAAACCAAAGATATATCAGAGCATGCGGAAGGTAAGAACAACTCAGTCTGAAATTTCACAGTGTAAATGTACATTTTCTGTACTTTGTGATCATCAGTCACAGCTCTTGAGCCAAGTAAGTGAAGTGTTCCATTTCTCTTATATACAGTGACCTTCAAAATTACTGGAGAGGATACATTACTTATTATTTTATTGGATTTTTCAAAAATATTAGAGAATGTTTAACAGGTTTCATTTAATTTTTTAAATTTTAATCACACTTTTTTGTTTTCACTCATAAAAAAGTATGTTACACCAAGCTGTTTGCATTCAAAATGCAAATACTTTTGCCATGCTTAGGAGTCTGGAGCCTGAACTCCATCTAAACTCCCAGGTATGGGAATCCAAACTTGTACTTCTGGCAGTGTTGCAGCAGGAACTTTTGGAAGTGATGCCATTCAGTGTTTTCAGGTTTACCAACACTTTCTTTTTCACTTCGTCCATTTGCAGCACGATGCCACCTCTACACCGATGACAACAAGAAGATGCCTCCACCAAAACCCAAGAGGAACCCAAACACTCAGCTCAGCACCTCCTTTGATGAGTCCTACATCCGTAACCATGGCAACAAGAAGTCTTCCTTCCGATGGGACAAAACTTCATCTCACAGTCAGAGCCCGGCATCCAGAGATACAGACGATGAGGAGCCCGTCTATATTGAGATGGTGGGAAACATCTTGCAAGAGTTGAAAGGTCAGGAAGACATAGATGATGATCAGAATGAGGCCGTATATGAGGAGATGAAGTATCCAATGTTGGAGGACTTCTTGCAGGATACTCAGTCTGCCATTATAGATCCTGAAGCATGGGCATCCCGTGGATCTCTCTGTGAAATCCCTCCACCTTTCCCCAATCTCCTGACTCATCGCCCGCCACTGCTTGTCTTCCCCCCTGCACCTGCCCAGTGCTCCCCCAACTCTGATGAGTCTCCCCTTACTCCTTTAGATGTCACCCGGCTACCCATGTTAGAAAATGTTTCTTATAGCAAATCTGGCTGTGCCGAACAGCCTCAAACTGCAACCCATCACCGCAAAGAACGGGACAGGGACAGGGACAGAGACAGAGACAGAGACAGAGACAGAGACAGAGACAGAGACAGAGACCGCGACCGAGACAAAGACAGAGACAGAGACAGAGACAGGGACCTTCCCTCTACACACACCATCACACTGTCTGGCCGCTCATCAGCTCCACCTCTCCACTCAAACCTCTACAAGTCATCTGGTGCCACTCATGGTGGTCATGGTTACCCCCGCAGCCAATCAGCATGCCCATCTCCAGTCAGTATGGGCCGCACTCTGACTCCTCTGAGTTTAAAGAGGCCACCGCCATATGATGTCCTTATGGCTGGAGGAAGCATGCCTCGCTCTTCATCTTCATCTTCTTCCTCCTCACACAGGGCGGGGGAGAGTGGGGCTAAACTCAGTAGCTCCTCTTCCACCCATGGATCCATGCAGAATGTGTCCACGAGGTCACTGACTCCAACAAGCCCATTAGATGAACTCAACAACCTGTTTGCCTCAGGTAGACAGATGACAAAAAGAGGATCAGGAACCAGGAAGAGCAAAGAGGCTGAAGGTGAGGACATCAGTACCACAAGTACCACGTCAGAACAAACACAATACCTAATTTTTATGTTTGTGATATATCAAGTAGAAGGAGCAGAAGTAGGGACAGTGATGATAGATACTCAGTAACATATCTAAATCCAGACATGGTAATAAGGCTCGTGTCAAGATTTAAAACCTCAGACATTCCAGTTTATTGCAATGAGAATATAAAGACAACACAGTGGCTGTCGTGATCAGGCTCAAGCTGTAATGAGTACACAGGTAATCAGGCAGGAATCAGTAGGAAGAAGCTCAGAGAAAGTCTTCACAGTTCATTACCAGAAGTTCTACAGAGCTGGTCAATAGGGGGCAAATAAAGTTTAGATTCAGTTAAAAGTTCATTATTAAATTTAAATAGGTCAGTATCTGGGCAACAGTGCAGAATTATTTTTCCTCTTCGGGCTGCTCCTTTTAGGGCAGGGGTAATCAAGTATGATTTAAGGTCCAGATAGAGAAACTTTTCTCATGTCCAGGTCCACAACACCATGATATTTAAATAGCATTATAATGTAGTTATACATTAATATTAATTTATATATAAATTGAAGTAACTTGTCATTAAGCTATAATGCAATGCCATCTCAACAATATTAACTCTGGATTCTTGCAGGTAAAAACAATAATAAATAATCATATAAATCATAAAAAACCTGAGCATTGTCATCAGTGACTACAGGCTATGAATTCTTAAACATGGCTTCATGCAGCTGATCTAACATCTCTGGTTAATACTTCACTCTTCTTTATTTATTGGCTGTTAAAGGAGGCTTTATTGTCATTGTAGTTATAAAATGAAATTTTGTAATTTAAATAAAATTTAAAATAAAAATTAGCAATAAATGCAGATACAGTTATTTGTTTTATTTTTTACTTTTTGTTTTCCCTCAAAAAGGGTTCAAGCTCTTGCACTCAGACACTCTTTGACTCCATCAGTTTTTTTTGTTTGTTTTGTTTTTTTGTGGGAGACACTTGTTGTTAGACAGTAAAAGAATGTGTTAAAATTGCTGTTGCCTGATTGTATTTGACTTTAAGATTGCTTCTTTTCTGTTAGGGTTAGGGGTAGGCCTATTAGCCTAATTTAACAACTTTTCTCAGATGTAATTCTGTCTTTAGTTACATCATGGTATTTCACGTTCCCTTTTGACCACTGAGAGCAGATCTCAGAGCAAATAAGACGCAGCACTTTCAAGCTTCATACAGGCAGGATGAACATTAACACCTCGGTCCATTCAGGAAAAAAAAACTTGGATTTCAGTTTCAACTGTCCACCGTTTAGCACACACCATCTTACACTGACTCACAATGTCTCTGGTTTTCTCTTTCTCGTCATCTCACTCTTTTATATGTTTCTCTGTCACTGCCGCTGTTTACTTTCTGTGCATCTGTTCATTAAAAGCCCGGCCTACTCTGCCTGTGATTGGCGGATACTTGCCCTCACCTGGACATCTCAGTCCTCATGCTTAAACCAAAAAAACAACGAGTACTGACCAATCAGAGACAGGTAGGATGAGCCCTTAGTTAAGCAGCAATGAAGAAACACGGTCAGAAAAGAGTTGCCGGTCAAAAAGTAATCTCCGCTAAAACGGACTAAAACTTAATGACAAGTTGGTTCTGGCTTTCTCCAGCATTTAAAATACTTTTTAAATAAGTGAGTTTTCAAATGTTTTTTTTAAATATAGTTTTGGCTAGTCGAGTGGAGCAGGGCAAGTCATTCCACCAGCCAGGGACAACAAAGGAGAATAAACTCGATTGCGATTGGAGACTCCATGAAGAGGGAATTTTTAGTCTCCTCTCATTTGCAGATCTGAGAGGGCATGTAGGAGTGTAGCTTACTAGTGTCTTAGTATAGGAGGGAGCACTTCCACTTAGAGCCCTGTAGGCAAGCATTAAGGATTTAAACTCAATGCGAGCAGCTATCGGGAGCCAGTGGAGAGAGATGAGAGATGACTTTCATTCCTCTTCTCTCTAGAGCATACCTCCACCTCTCCAGGCTCTCTTCTACCTGCTCCCTACGCTCACTACAGATCACAGTGTCGTCTGCAAACATCATAGTCCATGGACACTGCCTGATCTCATCTGTCAATCTGTCCATCACCATTGCAAACAAAAAGGGGCTCAGAGCCGATCCCTGATGTACAAGTCCTACCGAACTACTAATCCTCTTCACTGCCTGATTTACTAATTCTCCTACATCTGTCCTCCTCTTGCTCTTTTTTTCTACATTCATCAGCTCTTCAAAGTACTCATTCAGTCTTCTCAACACACACTGTTGACTTTTTAGCACATCTCCATTTCTGTCCATAATCACCCTAACCTGCCACACATGCTTTCCAGCTTGATCTCTCTGCCTAGTCAATCGATTCAGAATGCACAGTCTCAGTTTAGCTAAGCAGATAAGGGGAGAGGCAAACAAAACAGTGTAGATACACAATTCAATTCAATTTATATTTTTTTATATAGTGCCAAATCACAACAAAAGTCACCGCAAGGCACTTACATTGTAAAGTTTAAGACCTCACACATTATACAAATATATACAGAATTATATAAAAAACCCAATAGTCCCACTTGCGCAAAGACTAGGCAACAGTGAAGAGGAAAAACTCCCTTTAACGGAAGAAACCTCCAGCAAAACCAGGCTCAGGATGGGCGGTCATCTGCCTCGACTGTTGTGGGGTGAGTGGACAGAAACCATAATAGCAACAAGGAGCAGCAGATAAGACACAGGTTGGTAGGACTGGGGACTGCAAACTGGAATCATATGGCTCTGAGGTGAAGGATAGCTGCAGACTTGGAAAAGCTCTTTATATATACTGGGGAAAAAATGTTAGTGAATGGGAAATAGATGTAGAGGCTATGGGAGATGAGGTAATAAATAATGGAGTACAGTTGGACAAAGGGAAGGGAAGGCAACAGGGACATGGTTTTAAGGGAGGTTGCTTGTGTAACTGCTTGTGTCTTCTCCTTGTAAGTCGCTTTGGATAAAAGAACTGTGCTAAACTTAGAGCTGTTTACATGTACAGAGATATAAATTCAGACTTTGATTTTGACTTTAACACAACTTTATAAAACATCTTCTCAGGCACAACAGCATAACAATCTCTCTCAAACTTTAGAATTAGTTTCTCTGTTCTTTCTTCAGTTTAGAAACAAACATTACTAAAACAATCTCACCATAATTTAATTTAGTAGTTTTAGTAGATTCAACTCTCTGATTCTCTAATGGATATTGTCAGGGTTATGAGCTAAGCTGCAGTGAGATCAGAGACAGATGCAAACAACATGGAAATCTTTAATCATTTCCTGGATAAAAAGAGGAGATTTGTGTTAAAGAAACCCAGTGTCTCCAAAGATCTTAATCAACAAAGGTAAATGTCATGTAACAATGTAGAGCAGTGAGACTCTAGTTAATTTTTATGTCAGCAGTTGATCTGCACTTGAAAAAGACACTTTAAAGCAGAAATGTCCACTTCTGTATAGAGAATAAAGATGGTTTTAAAGAGTAGCGAAGGCCATTAATGTCAAACTGAAACAAACCTCACTAAACAAAGGAAGTAGTCTACGACACCATGGTGACAAACAAAACAGTCCTTACCTTCCTCCCCAGGCAGTTTAACAAGTTTAACCTATTACACTCATTTGACCTCAACAACCTTGAAATTATGAGCAATTTTACAGATGGTAAATATCTTTAACCCTTCGACTCTATATAACCCTTTAGAGAGGTTCATTTCAATACAGGTACAGAGATAGGTACATAAACACTTACCCACTGCTACCTTTCTAACACAATATTTTAAAGTAAAGTAAAATAAAATAAATATAATTTCCCGCACTACACTTTTCCTTACACAAATAAATCTCCTGGCCACTGCCTTCACACACATACACCCACACAGCCACACACTGCGTTTGCCCTTGCCCCATTCCCTCTCTGTTTCTTTTCCCTCTTTTCCCACTAACCAGACACTTTGCCCAGCTGCAGCTACTCTGCAGTCTAGTCTCCCCTTATATACCCTTCACTTATACTCACCTGTTGCCAGATTGCTCTGACAGCTTCCTATTTCCACACTGCCCTCAGACACCAGCTTACATTTTGTTTTGCACTCCATTTAAATGGTTTTGGTTAGTTCCGTCTCTTAATAGTTTTTTCCTTGTCTGTTTCTTTGTATTACATTAAAATTTAAATCAACCAACCTCAACCTCATCTGCTTAGTCATGCTTTTGGGTCAGGTAATCTGTACAAATCCCAATAATGACAATAAGAAACATTGACATGTCAAGACTGGTGGCTCAATGTATCACTGCTGTCTTCGCTGTATCTCAATAGGAGACTGTAGGTCTCTGCCCAGACATGACAGTAAAGACAGAAATGGACAATCCAGTCCAGCTGCCAGTAGGAAGGGGAGGTCATCTGTCAGCCCAACCACAATGTTGACTGGAGGAGGTGAGTAATTCAATTCAATTCAATTCAATTCAACTTTATTTATATAGCGCCAATTTACAACATAAGTCATCTCAGGGCACTT
>JAUYWH010000005.1:76297-94715 GCA_034779795.1 Ctenopoma multispine
CTGTAAAGTGCCCTGAGATGACTTATGTTGTAAATTGGCGCTATATAAATAAAGTTGAATTGAATTGAATTGAATAGAGAGAATATCTAGGGGTGAAAGCTCAGAAGAAACAGCAGTAGACAGTCAAGTAGGGGAGAGGGTACGAAGATTAAGACGGAAACAAGTTAAGTGTGATGTGGATGTAGCGCGTGCCCTGGGGGATAGTCTGAATTGAATGGAGTGGTCAGATAACATGTAGAGGACTAACAGATGCGTTGGCTGTGGAACAGTTGCGTGTGAACAGATGCTTAAAGGTAGAGAGGGTGTCTGAACCTGGTTTGGGAGCTGGTTCCACAGGAGAGGAGCTTGACAGCTAAAGGCTCGGCCTCCATAGTCTGCATATGAAAACTAAAGTGGACCAGCAGTCTGAGAGCGAAGTGCTCTGCTGGGATAATAATGTTCTATGAGGTCTCTAAGATATGATGTGGTCTGATCATTTAGTGCTTTATAAGTGAGGAGAAGGATTTTAAACTCTATTCTAGATTTAACAAGGAGTCAATGTAGGAGAAATATGATCTATCTTGTATGATCTATCAGAACTCTGGCTGCAGCATTCTGGACTAACTGCAGACATTTTAATGAATTATTGGTACATCCTATTAACAGTGAATTGCAGTATTCAAAGTCTAAAAGTAACAAATGCATGGACTAATTTTTCAGAATCACTTTAAAACAGGATGCTCCTAAGTTTAGAAATATTCCTGAGGTGGAAGAAGGAAGTTCTTAAGATTTCTTTTATGTAATGGGTTAAAGCGAAAGATAACGCAGGGATTCCTCACAGTAGTGTTCAGAGCCAATGCGATGTCACCTAAGGTGGAAATCTGGTCAGATAGCTTGTCTCTCAGGCCTTGGGGGCCAAACAGAATAACCTCAGTCTTGTCTGAATTAAAGAGTAGAAAGTTATTCATGTCTTTTAAACATGCTTGAAGTTTGACTAATTGATTCGTTTCATAGATAATATAGCTGGGTGTCATCCACATAGCAATGGAAGTTTGTACAGCGTTTCCTTATAATATTGCCCAGCGGAGACATGTATAAAGTAAAAATAATTGGTCAAGGACAGAATCCTGTAGTACCCCATAATTATCTGTGTGCATGGAAAACTCATAATTAACATGAACAAATTGGGATCCGATAGATAAGATTTAAACCAGCTTAGTACTGTTCCTTTAATCCCAATGACATGTTCCAGTTGGTTGGGTCTAAGAGACATGTAGAAGATTTAGATTAATTTATTATTGAGATTAACTTTGCATGATGTACAGGAAAGAAGCAGTCTAAGTAACGAGCTAGAGCTGTTGGACAAGTAAGTCCTCCCATGTCAGTTGCAGGGAGGATCTGATAGATTTTTTCTCTAATAGCTGTAATTTTATTTGTAAAGAAATGTATAAAGTCACCGCTGCGGAGAGATAAGGGAATCATAGGTTCAACAGAGCTATGACTCTTTGTCAGCCTGGTTACAGTGCTGAAAAGAAACCTGGGGTTGTTCTTATTTGCCTCCATTAATGAGGAGTAATATGTGGTTCTAGCTTTACTGAGGGCCTTTTTATACATTATTAAACTATCTAGGTTAAACAAGATTCCTCTGAATTGGTGGAGCACCACTTCCTTTCAAGTTTATGTGATGTTTGCTTTAAGCTACAGATGTGAGTTGTACCACAGAGCTAATCTCTGATTAACTACCTTCTTTTTCAGAGGGGGAATGCTATTGAGTATTGTACTCAGTGAGGCTGTAGCATTATAAGCTAGATAAACTTGTACTGAAGTTAAGATTTTATCTGTATTGGTACATGTCATTGAATTAAATGCTGGGATCATTTTAGATTAAATTTGGTGACAGTATTGTCAGATAAAGATTTACTATAGTGGATTATTTTCCAGTTGATATACAGTCCATTATAGTAAATTCAAATATTAGGAAATGGTCCGACAACAAAGGGTTTTGGGGAAACACTATTAAATTATCAATTTCTACTTCATAAGTCAGAACAAGATCAAGGGTGTGATTAAAACTGAGTGGGTTTATTTACTTGTTGAGTAAATCCAATGGACTAACAATGAATTAAATGCAGTGTTGAGACAGTTATTAGTTATTATTAGTTAATTATTATTAACATCTACATGAATGTTAAAGTCACCTACTATAATCACTTTATCTGTGCTAATAACTAAATCAGATAAAAACTCTAAGAACCAGGAGGACAATATACAGTAACAAAAAAAAACAATTTTTTCACTTTTCCATTTTGGATGAGTGTAAATAAAAAACGCAATCAAATCAAATATTTAAAACTCACCACAAACACCACACTGTAGACGAGTATCAAAGTGTTGGTCAAGGTGTTGACCTGACAACACAGACTTAAATTCTAGGATTCTGTTTGGTTGGTTAGTGAGCAGTGGTTGAAAGGAGACCTCTCTCCCACTTCTTTGAGGTCAAACATGGTTCTGAAGGTCCTAACAGAAGTGAAAACTGTGCAAAGTGTTGAAGAATGATTTAAATACAGTATCATTCAAAGCACAAAGAGCTGAAACTTGGAAACTGCCACATCAGACAGGAAACATTGAAATCAGTTATGTTGACAAGTGTCTATGAAGTCTATCAGAAAGTAAAAGGAGACTGAAATGTTTACGGCTTTAGACCCACTATCAGAACAGACAGACTTGTAATAACAATCACATGTCCATGTAGGGAGAACTGAAGGATCAGTAACGAGCAGGACTTACCCACAGAAGACAGAGGTTTGAGTCCATTTAGAGGCACTGTGTTGTTCCAAAGACTTATCCAGAAAGTATTTACTCTCTTTTCACAATTACCTTTATTGTCTGTATTGGGCTAACAAAGGATCAGTTTCTGACACTGGATGATGTGCTTAAATGTCTTAGTCCAGCGAAACATTTCCCAGTGACCACATGTAATGGTGAAAAAAAACTTTCCTACAGCCTCACCCTCTCAGCAAATGTCAAACCATCAAACTTATTACAGGTCAACCTGAGGGGAACTGAGGGTCTGAACCAGATTTCAGTGTTGAGGAAAGTGGTGGACTCTGCTCAAAGCCCCACCGCCACAACAGATTTAGTTACAGCTGATATAAATGATGGATCCAACAAGCTCCTAATTAAAGAGTGTTTCTCAAGTCCTGTGTAAATATGTGTACCGATATAAAACATGAAATTTTCACATTTCCAAACTAAAGCAGAAAAGAACAGTTACCTGCAGCACTCACTTGTCCATTTCTGATGAGAAAGAGTGAGATCTGCAGAAACATTGTTTTTTTTAACAAATCAAGTCAAAAGAGAAAAATTAAACCTTGCTCACAGTTCTTGCTCAGCAGCACATAATCAGTCCACACATAACAGCATGCACACGGTGTCCGTTTTAGTGTATGTACGTACTCATATATACACATATGTATACATTTCCATTTCAATTGTTCTGAACATCAACACTATTGAAAGCTCTATCCAAGTAACCTATTAACCTGTTTCACTGGGGTGTGAGAAATGTAATTTTATACATATATATACACACATATATGTATACACACACATAAATAAAAGTCTAATAATGGTGACTAAACCAGTTATTACTGCAAGAGGAAGGAAAACTGATCAAACTGTGCTTTAAATTTCAATTAAATATCTGACAATTCAAATGAGTTTTCTACTGTAACAACATATTCAGGGGACACAGAGCTTTGTGAAGCTTTGCAGAAGTGCAGTGAAAGTAAAAAAACAAAAAAAACAAACAGGGAACATTGTTCTATAAAGGCTGCAACTGCCAAACATATCCACTCCTCTGGAGGCTGATACGGTCCTTAAAATAACATTAGTACATTTCTGCACAGAGGGAGGCTCGTGGCTTTCGTCCCTCATCCTTGAACCATGTTTTGAAGGGTCTCTTTAAGTCCAATCTGAACAGGATCACAGCACACAAAAACTGTTCAGTGTTCATCCAGACTCCTGACTGAAATTTAAACTAACAGTGAAGGTTTCCGTTCTCTATAATTTAGGTTTTGTTAAGTTTTGATCACAAACATTCAGTCTGACACTGTATAAAACCTTCATTATTAAACTTAACAATTCTGGAGTTTAATGTAGTGAACAAGAAAAACAGAAAAAAACTGGAAGAACTTAGAAAAAAAGTAAACAACTTTGTGGCAAGAGGAACAATTTACTTTTTTATTCCACCAAACATCTCACATTTTATGACACCTTTGAGAGGTGACAACCTGCAGCCTGTTAAATAAATGTTGATGTAAAATAAAGACATGTTTAATTTCTTCTCTCTTCTCAGTGCCATTTCATCAGGTTGATTTATCCAAACTGCTTCAGGTTGTTTAATCATTTAAGAGGGAAGAGACAAAATCTATCTGCAGGAATCAACATTCGAGCTTTACCGACTGTACCTGCTACAGACGCTTGTCCTCCGTCACTCTGCAGAAGTCTGACACCTGCTGGACATCTTCGAGTTTTACTGCTTCAAACAAACATTCACTCAAACGGGTATTTAAGTAAGACACCTGATGCTGCAGTTTTCTCTTCTTCACTACAGTCAGCAGGGGAATCTGCCCTCAGACACTTGTAGGGAGGAAAAAGCAGTCATTATTCTGGCTGCACAGGTTTCAGGACCGTCGTGTGAAGAATCTGTTTACCGTCAGCTTTTAATAAAGACTTTAAACTTCAGCTGGATGCATCAGTCAGAGGGCAGCTTGTTTCTCACCGTCAGAGAATTCAAACACTGAAGAACAATTAAACAGAAGGTAAACAGGTGATTCAAGCAGTTTCTATGTTCATCATGAAGGCAGATCAGAGCAGCAGCTCCTGTTTCAGTCTGATCTTCAACAATAACAACAACATGAACCGTGTAATGAAGAGGAGCTCCAAGCTTTTCATCATCCTCTAGGTCAGAGTTTCTGTCTCCACCAGCTGGACGCGCTTCACATGTCAGACCACAGGATGGCCTTACTGCCTTTCTCCACACTGGCCACATATGCTCCTGAAGGAGACCAGGAGACCGAGTTGATGGCAGAGCTGCAAACAGAAACAGGTTCAGTGCTGACAGGGAAGTGTTCTGTCACTGATTGAGCATTAGTGTGTTACTGATCTGTTATCAGTTCTAGCATCAGTAACGTTCTTACTGGTGAGTTCGGTCCAGAGTTCTGTCCACTTTCCCTGTCAGGACGTTCCAGATGTACAGAGTTCCGTCAGCTGATCCTCCAGCCACATAGCTGCTGTCAGGACTGAAAAAAGACAGACCTGAGACATGATGATGTCAATCACATACAAGATATTTTGAATTATTACACGTAGGCTGAACCCACCTGAAGGTGACTCTGGTCCAGTCGGCTCCACATTTGAAACCCTGAGCACTGAACATACAAACACACATTAGTTACATATGAAGAACACGGTTGACAGAATGATTGATGAAGAATAAACATCATCACAGTTAGGGTTACTACTCTATCAGTTAGTCTCCTGCAGGGAAAACACAGAATTCAACCCAGAAACAGTTTGACGTCAGTGGATTCATTTGTTATAACTAGATACAGATGGTTTGGTTTCAAGAGGGAGGACATCTGACAAACCAGCCCGTTCTGTCATTTATGTGGAAAACTAACCACCGAACTAACGACCATGTGTAGTGCGAAGAATATGAAAAGCTTCGGGGGTCTGACAAATCCCCGGTAACAGGAAAAAACAACCACTGCAACAAACTTTGCTGGAGTCGTTTGCCAAAAAAAAAGCCTTACAACAAGAAGCAAAAAATTACAACCAAGACATAACCAAAGTGGTCACAAATTAAATAAGCTAAAGATGTGGTTCCAGTACAAGTGGTTGAGAAGGATAGTTTTAAAAAATAACCAGTGTTTTCCTGTGAGTTTTGAATAAATTCAACAGACCTGTTTCCAAAACCATTTTTATGTGTTTTGTGTGTGCCGTTTCTTTAGTATAATTTGGCAACAGTAAATATCCCAACACTTTTTTTGGTTATTAAAATATTGTTGAATTATTGTCAGGAAAATGGAAATGGAAATGAAAATATCGTGATATAATATTTTGTCTATACTTTACTTGGCAGACGCTTTTATCCAAAGCAACTTACAAGGAGAAGACAAAAGCAATTACTATTCGGTTTCTGTAAATTTTGAGTTACTACAAACTAACAGCCCTGATAAGGCCTAACTTGTGAAGATAAAGAACATGTTAGGAATTGTTGAGTACTGGACAACTCTTGTCCCTGATATAAGAGGGTGCACTTTCATTTACAGCCCTGTAGGCAAGCATCAAGGATTTAAACTCAATGCGAGCAGGTACTGGGAGCCAATGGAGAGAGGTGAGAAGACGTGTGACATGGGTGTATTTCGGCTGGTTGAAAATGAGCTGGGCCGCTGCATTTTGGACCATCTGGAGGGGTTTGATGGTGACTGCAGAAGCTCCAGCAGGAGAGAGTTACAATAGTCAAGTTTAGAGATGACTGGATGAGGAGCTGTGCAGCCTGTTGAGAGAGAAAAGGCCTAATCTTTTGACTGTTATAGAGACTGAACCTGCAGAACCTGGAGATCGCAGCTACATGATCATTCAGACCTAGTTTTTCATCTATTCAAACCCCAAGGCCTTTTCAGACTCTGTAGGTGTTAGCAATATCAAGCCAATTTGAATTTGCCTACCAGCCAAACATAAGGGGGGATGACGCTGTCATCTACCTGCTGCATCAGGCCTTCTCTCACCTGGCAAGCGCCAGGAAAGTCTCTGTGAGAGTCATGTTTTTTTACTTCTCCAGTGCCTTCAACACAATCCAGTCCTCAGTGCTAGGGGGAAGCTGGAGGGATTGGGAGTAAACCATCAGTTGTCTGCGTGGATTATTGACTACCTCACCAGTAGACCCCATGTATGTGAGGCTCCGGGAGTGTGTGTGCCTTAGGTGGTCGTCTTCAGCACGGGGGCCCCACAAGGAACAGTCTTCGCCTCATTCCTGTTCACCCTATACACTGCAGACTTCAGTTACAACACGGACAATCTTCAGACGTTCTCAGACAACACCGCCATTGTTGGTCGGCTGTCAGATGGGAACGAACTGGAATACAAGGGGGTCATCAATGACTTTGTCAGCTGGTGTGAACAGAACCATCTTCGCATAAATGCTAGCAAGACAAAGGAGCTGCTGATTGACTTCAGCAATAAGTCACCTAGTATTATAGAGTGCAAAAAGGAGCGCTACCTCAGGTCATATTACACAGTCTAGCTTTGGTTATTTACTCATCACCTGTTTAATTGACATATCATCTGTTAAATTGCTGTTACTCATTTGCAGCTTGGTTGTACAGTGTATATATCACCAGGTCATTCACACACACACACCTGTGTACATTTTTATAAATATCTCTGTACTTTTTAATCTGTCCATACAAATTTTGGTTGCTTATGTATGTAGGCTACTTTTGTGTCTTCTATATTCCTTTTGCTGCAAGAGCTGTGTAACACTTACATTTCTCATTCATGGGATAGTAAGGGTTTATTCTATTCTATTAAGACCATAACTTCCAAACCTCCTTCAGTGTTGCTTTAGGACCAATACGCCTGTCAACACACCTGAACGTCTGTCTGACAGCGTTTGTGCGCAGGTCGATGATCTTTATCAGGTCGTCTCTGGAACAGGTGAGCAGCTCAGTTCGGTCGTGGTTCAGGTCCAGAGAGGTTATTCTGCCCAGCAGCTCCAGCTCCCGCACTATACTCTCGGCTCTGACACGTCACATCCAACACACAGAAACACACCATCAGCTGAAAGACCTCAGTATCACACTGTAAGAATAAATGTTTTATCAAAGTTCAAACACTGATGCTTCTGGTTCTTTTTTCTGTGAACTTGTGAAATAATAATTTGTCACTTTGAAACTTAAAATCTCCTCCAACTCTGTTCTGAAAATAAAACCCACTCGCCTGATATCCCAGAATCGGACTTTCTTATCAAAGTGTCCGCTCATGACACACTGCTCCGTACAGACGATATCGTTACAGCTGGAACCAGCAAACACAGTCTTCATACCTGCTCAGGTGACACAGCAGTCAGCTTATAAGTGTAGGGAGTTGGGGGCACCAATAAAGTAACAGTTTATTTAAACAAATAATCCATTGAGGTCAGCACGTAACTTATCTTAGACTCAAACTAAGAGTTTAAAGTGCAGCAGTGAACTACATTTCAGTTTAGGATTAAAAGCAAAATACTTCCACAAACCAACAGACCATATTTACACTGAGTTTAACCCAATGACACAAAAACCCATCAGTCAGACAAATGGACCTATCACGTACAAACTTTGCTGCGGAGGTCCCACAGTTTGAGCGTCCGGTCGTAGCTTCCGGAAACGATTCGAGCATTGTCCAGCAGGAAGCGAGCCGACAACACCTTCCCACTGTGACCAGTCAAGGTGTGCTGGAGGAGACACAAATTATTAACTTATGGAAGCCATGATCTGAAACCCAACATCACAACTCTGTCTGTACAGTGAACGACTCCATCCTCAGAACCTAGAGTCTGATAAACTGTTGCTGTAGATAAACATACATTAATCAGCACAGATCCCTTTTTGCACCCCTTGCAGTTTGCCTATAGAACAGAGGGGGGTGCAGGACGCCTCACTCTTTAATATATAAGCAGTGGAAATCATGCTGGACTGTTGTCTGTAGATGTCTGTTGGTTGAATCTTGTGGATCCGTTTAGGCAGCTATGACCCAGACTCTTTTCTAAACTCAGCTTTCAATATGGTGAATTCACGTAATGTTTACATATTGCGTCTTGTTTTCTCTTTGTCATGTGCTAATGTGCTGCTACACAATATCTGCCACCTGGAGACAAAGTTGTTAAATGGTTGACTAATGTTCATGTTTGACAGTCAAATCAGAAGAACTATTTCATCTGTTAAAACAAAGTGTGTCACAAGATGCAGAGACTTCCAAGTCAGGAATTATTTCTTTCTTTTAAATACATTTCCAGGAACAGCCCGTTTACTACAATGAGTTGTGTTTTTGGTCTCAGTAGAAGAGTGAGATCAGCTCTCCGGTCCCACCCCTCAGCCTGACGCTCCATGCCAACTGGTTCTGTTGGTTGTGAATCACACCGAGCCAATAGGATCTCTGATCAGACTCGAACAGTGATGTCACTTCCTATGTGTCAACAGCTGCTGGAACCACCATTGCACTACTAGAGCATGATGGGAATTAGAGCAAGGGCTGCTGGGAGCCAAAATGTTAGCTGAGGGGTGGTTTGAGATTCAGACCTTTTACATCACATCACTGACCAACAGACGAGTCAATAATCAATACTGCTGACAGAGTCATTGACCAAACACTGTTTGTTTCTCCTTTTCTTTTCAGTTCTCGACAGAAAGTCACATTAATATTTCTTTTTTGCTTTGATGTCTTCACATTTCATCTCAATACACAGTTTGGAAATTCCCAAAGGGCGTTAATAGAGTATCTATCATCATCATTATCGATGTTTAAATTGCTGTTATTATTGCCATTGTTATTGACGTTTAGGTTGTTGTTGACAGGGTAAGTGAAACCGAGGATGCACCAAAATAACCTGTTCCAAAAAGAGGCTGAGGCTGCAGTTTAGGTGTTTTTTGGTTTAAGAAATTCTGAAGCAGATCAAAGCAGCAGATTTTACATACATACATACATAAATATGGATTAGCACTCGTGAGAAACAGATCTGTTGTACAATTATTTACCTTAAAGCATTTACGGTTCCGTAACAATTATTATGCAATTGTTATTCATTTGTTACTCATCAATAAAATGTTTGAGGTGTTTGTTGTCCATTAAACCAGTCCAGATCTGCTCACACACAAAGATCAGTAAACCTCTGGTCAAGTGAGTCAAACCAATGGGATAATCATCAGACTGGGATGCAGAAGGTGGCAGGATCAAATCCCAGCCCAGCCCACTTAGCACTCACTACCCAGGCACCTCCTTTTAGCTGCCCACTGCTCCCCAACCCCTGAATCTTAAGCTTCAACTAAAAGATTCAGATCCACATATTTTCATGAAATCTTAAATGCGTTATCTGGTAAACAGACCTTCTCCTGCTGCAAACACGAGAAGGTCTGTTTACCCCCTGATGTCACAAACCTCATCACTCATCAAAATGTACCTGGACATGTTACAGAGCGGTAAAAACTCTATTAGACCGTGACAAAGTGAGAAATCAGAGCTCACCCTCAGTCTGTAGTCATCTACAGTCCAGATCCGACTGGCAAAGTCGTTAGAGGCAGCCAGTAGGTATGACCCCTGGAAACAGACACACAACGTGATACTTGACCATAACACATAAGACAACTAGTCTACAGACATAAAGGAGGACAACCAGAGACATCAGGCTCCAGTGAAGATGACTTACAGCGCTGTCAAAGTCGATGCTGGTGATTCCTGCATTACTGCCGGTCAGAGCTCCTTTAGGTTCACAACGGCCTGCACACAAACATCAGTAATTCAAGGTTAAAGCATGAGGACACAGTTTATTTAATTACTTATTACAACAAAAGTAACAGAGCAGTCGGCTCTCACACAATGAAAACATTCATGTCTTGTTTTTTCCAGAAACCCCCTCATGTTCAGGATTTACTGGTTTAAAGCTCTACAGGTTACATCTCTGTCCCGGCCGCTGGTCTTCAGCCCAACCGAAATCTAATCAGGATAATTTGACTAACCTGTTTACTGCTGTTTCTCACCTGTGATGACCTCCCACAGCTTCACCCTACGGTCCATACCACCTGTAGCCAGGAGACGAGAGCCAGGGCTGAACCTCACTGCATTCACCTCCCCATCGTGGGCTTCCTGGACACACGGACACACGGACACACGGACACACGGACACACGGAACGTTAACACTGATCCAGTTTTAGAAACGTCCCTATAAACAGTTCGTTGGTCTCAGGTTGAAAACTTCAGATCAGCTCCCTCCTCCTCCTCAGCCTGATACTCCATGCTGATTAGTTCTGTTGGATGTCAATCACACAGAGCCAATAGGATCTCTGTACAGACTCACTGTGATCTCACTTCCTGTCTATCAGCAGCTGTCTGGACCACCACTGCACCACTAGAGCATGATGGGAGCTGAGAACAGGGGCTGCTGGGAGCCAGAGGGCAGCAGGAGGGGATTGTGGGTAATCAGACCTTTTACTGTTCATCACTGACCTTTAATCTATGAGATCACAAAGCATCATGGGAAAATCAGCTGGGAAACACTGTACAACAGAGGTTCAGTGTTCGGTTTCTAAATCAAACACTGACAGGTGTTTGCAGATGTGAGCTGATGACGTCCTGATCAAGTGGTTTCAAGTGATGTGTATGACTTAAATGTAGATTAAATGTGTATCTGACAGTGATCCAAACACTGGAGGTTCTGAGCAGTTCATTTTATTGATCAGATATAAAACAGTTCAACGGGACAATGTGGCTCCCGAAACATGACGTGAGATTGATGGCTTCTCAGAGCAGACATCACACTGTTTGAGAGATCACATGATCAAACGTGTTCTACTGAAAGAGTCAGTAGTGGATTTGAGAGGACTTTAGGATCAGGACAGCAGTCTTATAGATGTTCAGCTCATTGAGAAGGAACTACAGCGACAGGTTTAATATTTGTTTTGTTAGATTAGTAATAAGCCAGACGTTAAGCAGCGTTTCCCCACTGATTCATCACACTTGTTGAACTGGTGAAGGGCCTGAGATACTTACAAAGATGTGCAGAGCTGTGGATGGGACTCGAACCTCCGCACTCACTCCTGATGGAGCCTCAGAAGTTTCAGGTGAAGTGCTGAAAGAGTTGGTAGACCGACGCCTGCTGAGAGACAAAGACAACAGATGTCTGTAAGAGAAAGCTATTGTCTGTGTTAAATCTGTGAATCTGTCTGGGATCATACTTCTACATCTGTACCACAGGATCTGATTATTAATGTTAACACTACCTAGTCTGTGTCAACTCATGTACATTTATCGCCATACAGCTGTTAGATTCACTTTTTATGTTCCCCAACACAAGGATTTTATTTCATTTGACAGTTTTCATTAAAAGCAAAAGCAGATAATGTGAACTGAGAGGAGGAAGGACTAGATTAATACAGGGTTAAATGTATGTCTGATTTTTTTTCCCCGAAAGCTATTTTTTCTCAGTGTCTGAGATTAAATCAGAATAAACTTGTATTTTCTAAGTATTTTCTCTTTTTTTTTTCAAAATTTTTCGTTCTTTCTTCAAAGTCAAAATTTACATACACTAAGAGTACTATGCCTTTAAACAATTTGGGCAAGCCCAGATAATGATGACATGACTCTGCAAGCTTCTGATAAGTGAGTTAATTGGAGGCACACCCATGGATGCGTTTAAGGAACACCTCAAACACACTGCTTTATGGAAAAAAGAAAAGAAATCAGCCAAGATATCAAGAGAGAACTGTCGAACTATGCAAATCTGGTTAATTTATGGGTAACATTTCCAGATAACTATAAGTATAAACACCATGGGGATGTTC
The DNA here is from genome assembly GCA_034779795.1 of Ctenopoma multispine. Lineage (NCBI taxonomy): Eukaryota > Metazoa > Chordata > Actinopteri > Anabantiformes > Anabantidae > Ctenopoma > Ctenopoma multispine. The sequence goes on from JAUYWH010000005.1 coordinate 88,874, forward strand.
AGCCATCATACTACTCAGGAAGGAGCCAGGCATAAATAAAATGTATGTCCTTCAATATAGTTTTTATTTTAATTTTTTATGAATATTTATTGTCTTTTTGTCAATACTGCATAGAGACTATGTTACACTCCATGTTGCACTGCAGTTTTTAGGTGTTGCAAGTTTTACCAGTCACAAGAAGATATTAAATGTAAAGTTAAAGAAGCAAATATAAACCTTAAAGAAGTCTAATTAGTTTTTAAACACGTTTTATTTTTTGTGGATCAACGTCTGTGCAGCCAACAAGGTACACTAAATTACATTTGTTTCGTTATGTAAATGATGTATAATTTGATTTAAAACATGCATGTGTGCTCATTCTGTACATTTGTAGATAATTTTATATAATGTGACAGTGGATTTTACAGCAAAGTGAAGAAGTGAACAAGTGAATCAATTCAGAACTAATTCAGATTCAGTTTCTGGTGGTACAGCCCTACAGGTGACAACAGATGGGAAGTCCACATTAAAACACTGCTGTTTCTGATTTTCATCAAACAGACAACAAGAATCAGAGACAATTCAGAGTCCTGTCTTCAACACAGAACCAGCATAGAACAGGATCAGGGAAAAAAAAAAAAAAAGAACTGATTATGTGTAATTAAACTGGATTTAAAGAGAAATCCTGTTGTCACTGATGTAACACTGTCTCTACAAACATCAGTTTCCAGAGACATGCGAAAACAGGAGATTCACATATATACACTCCACACACGATTTGGAAAAACACCTGTCAATCAAAAGCTCACAGCTGTGACACACACACACACACACACACACACACACACACACACACACACACACACACACACACACACACGGCCCTTCACCTGGAGTGTGGTTGGAGGAGTCCAGGCTGAACACACTCAGACATGCTGCAGACAGACACACAGACAGAGACAAGTAGTGAATCACAACATGGACATTCCAGACCTCTAGAGAACAGCACAGACTAGGGCTGGGCGATCTATTGATATTTTAAAATTTCAGATATGAATTCTAAATGCATTATGAAATGAGACTATCGTAAAACTCGATACAGTTCTTTTTGCGTCTTTCCTGTTTTGTTGTCCGACAACTCAGACAGCCCCGCCTCGCCCCTCTGAATACAGCTTACTGCCTGCCCCTTCACAGCGCTTTAAGAAAGCAGCGGAGAAAGCAAGAAAGCAGGAGGGGGGTGAGGAGGAGAGGAGCAGGTTGGTAAAAGTAAAAGCAGTGGCTCAATCATGTGGAGATAGTTCGGATTCCAAGCGTCAGGTGAGCAGCAGAATGTGTTATGTAGAAAAAGCTTTGAGCACTTCAAATATTCGAACACCACCATCAAATGAGTACGAACAGTGTGTTAAACTGCGTGCTGCCACCGCACTAGACTCTAGACTCAGAGTTAGAAAGCCAGAAGTGGAACGACATTACCAAAACAGTAGCTTATCATATGGCTAACTACACAAATCGCACATTTGCCTCATTGTTGTCTTTTTGTAATTACTTTACGGGATCAGAAAACATCAAGATATATATCATATACCACCATTCCGCTTGAAAATATCAAGATATGATTTTTGGTCCACATCGTCCAGCCCTAGCACAGACCCAATGGGTTGATGGACACAAAACAGAAAGGTTTACATCTACACACCCAAAAATGTTGGAGATGGAGTCCAGCAGACCACCAGGAGGAGGCTGAGAGATTTTCTTACTGCAGGTTCGATCAGAAAAGAAAAACAAGTTGGGTCAAAAGTGACATCTGCAAATGTGTTTGTCCAAAACTACAAATATATGCGTGCGCTAAGCTGCTGCAGTCTCTTAAGTGAACCATAAGATTAAAAACCAAACAAGACGAAAGGTAAACTAAATAATATTTTTGTCTCTCCCACAGTGTTATTCCTCTCTCCTACAGCATCCATTACAGCTTCATACACATTTTCAGTTATGCAAATTGTTAATTGGTTGTGCCTCCAACGCCCATTTTCCAGGACATGAATTGGACCCACCTGGGAGTTCTAGTGAGTGGTCTGTTTGGGGAGGTCTCTCCTCCACCCTTCCCTCCGTCCTCAGCAAGAACCTCGATATCATCGTCCCTGAGGAGCAAACAGTGATTTCTGAGATTCACTGAGACCTGAACAAACCCGTTTCTGTGCACAAAACAAATCTACTGACTGTTCAATGGGCAGAGGTTCTTTGGCAGCATCTGCAAGTTCCTTCTGCAGTTTCGCCTGTCGCCGTCTGAAACAGAGCAAATAGTTAACCAAGTACAGAACCGAAAAAAAGTCCATTACTCCACCTCCCTGCAGGTGTCCTTTTACCTGCTGTCCTTCTCATTCTCTGCATTCAGCCGGTTTGCCTCCTGAGCCTTCTCTGCCATCCACCGAGACACCAGCTCCTGGTTGTCCTCTGTGGTTTTTCTCAGTTTCTCCTCTAGGGCAGAGAAGGTGATCTGCAGGGCATCGTACTCGTCCTTCAGGGTCTGGTTTGCCCTCTCCAGGTCCTGCAGGACATAGGAGATCAGCACGGCCATGACTCTCAGTTTCATAAAACACTGAGTGGTTGTGGAGCGGACACTTAAATAGAAAACATTTGAAACAGGTGGCAGGGCAGATTGAAGGTCTCAGGTTGAAAACGTGAGATCAGCTCCCTCCTCCTCCTCAGCCTGATACTCCTTGCTGACTGGTTCTGTTGGATGTCAATCACACAGAGCCAATAAGATCTTTGTACAGACTCACTGTGATGCCATTTCCTGTCTGTCAGCAGCTGCCTGGACCACCACTGCACAACTAGAGCATGATAGGAGATTGGAGCAGAGGCTGCTGGGAGCCAGAGGGCAGCAGGAGGAGGATTGTGGGTAATCAGACCTTTTACTGCTCATCACTGACCTTCAACTTGCCTCATCCGTGATCGCTACCGATGTATGCTGTTAGAGCCATATCCACCATAGAGAAAGAGAATTTGTGTTTTATGTTACTCTAACCCTAACCCACTGACTGTAATTTAAATGCCAAAACTTTAGAAGTATTTCATTATACGGTTTAATCCTTTCTGAGATGGGACGTCTTACGGACACAACTTTATTTTAGCATGAAGACAGTGGCTCTTTAAACCTTGGAAAAGTAAACTGGTTCTTAGAAGGTTTGAAGAACTAGCATCAATTCTGTGGTGGTCAAAAAGGGTAGAGGCCCCTCCTGTCTTTACCTCAACAATCCCTCAGATGTCTATTTCGGTCCAAGTGAGTTATTCCTACCTGCAGGTAGCTCCTCAGCTCCCGACAGTCTCCCTCCAGGTTAACAATCTGCTGCTGGTATTCCAACATCCTGAAAACACACCGACAGATTGTTTAACTGTGTATGGCAACCGGCTGCAGGTAAATTGACATCACATGAAAGCAATAAAACTGATGTGAACTGACTTTGCCTCGTTGCTCTGGATCTCTTTGTCCTTCTGTTGAATCTGGTTGTTGAGTTCAATCACACTCTGAGCCAGCTGCAGCAGGGAAACAAAAACACTGAGTGTTGTTGATGTTGATTAGATAATGGGCGTCAGGCATTTAGTTTAGCCTCAATACAGCATATTTTGTTGCAAAGTTCAAGATAAGTGAATTATCTTCTCAGGAATGTTCGAGTCCAACAGGGAAACACTTATTCATATTCTGAATCAGTTCAATTACAAAACTTATTCCAACATTACTTATGGAGTTTTGACTTCTCATTAACACACAGTGATTTATCAGCCAAACTACTCAAACAATGACACAACTAGGGCTGCAACAACGCATCGATTAAAATCGACTACTTAAAGTGTTGGCAACGAATTTCCTAATCAATTTGTTGCGACGCGGACATATTTGATTATTTAAAAAAAAACTTTAGAACGAGACTAGAACCAGCAGACTTAGGAACAGCTTTTTTTCCCCAGAGCTGCCTCCTTGCTGAACTCGTTCACTAACCTAACCCCAAAAGACACACACACCGCGGCGCTTCATATTAAACTATACAGCTGATTGTAAGCAAACGAAACCATCTACTTCTATGACTTTAGCACATTTTTCTTGTTATGTTTCTAGCAATAAACAATATATTTCTACAGCCAGGAGAATTCTATATTCAGAATCGTTTCTGCGTTTGGAAACGTCGCGTAAAAGGATCCATATGAACATTTACACAGTGAGAAGTTCTGTGTATTTCTGGAAACTTTACGGGCGGCCAGAGCGTTTTAAGACAGAAAGTGAAGAACCTAGGTTTTACACTGGGGAGACAGAACAGGGTTGGAAATGAATGCTTTTTTTGTTTTTTTTGTTTTTTATACGATTCATCGATTATTTGAAAAAATAATCGACAGATTAATCGATTATAGACACAACCAGAGGAAGTCACTGATATTATCAACTGATTATAAAATCACAGACAGGCAGCAGGAACGGATGGCAGCGGCTATCTATGAAAGATGTAAGTTTTCTCTACCATCATGAAGTAACAGCTGATCAAAGTAGCTGCACCTCGAAAACTCAACTGAGTGTATCTGCTGGGGCCATGACAAGCCTCCTCTAAGTTTTACTGTCCTCTCTGTCTCCCCATTTGAAGCTTCACTAGTCAAAGTAATGCTCTGTCTTCAAGGACATAGGTCTTTCCACCGCGTCCGAGTTTCAGTCTGCCGTCAGCAGTTTCCACAGGAAACTCCGCTGTTGAGAAATCTAGTCTCTGTTGTAACACTAAAACTGGTGTAGTGACATGGGTCCACCTGCAGAGTCCGAGTTCAAAGACCGTTTTAAAAACACCTGCTCAGACAGAATTTACCTTCACTTTCAGATAAACCAGTCATTACTGGTGACGCTCCTCACTTTATCTGAGGGTTCACTGGACTAACTGATGGACTTAATGTCTGCACATACCAACCAGTGTTTTAATCAGGATTTGTGGTGATGACATCACTTTCTGTATATATACACACAGGCGCCTGACCTCTCCTCGTTTCTTGTGCAGCTCCGTCAGCTCCTCCTGATGTTTGATTCTCATCTGAGACATTTCCTGCTGCAGAGCGTCACTGCGACTTGAGTCAGTGCCCAAGCTGTAACGAAAGAGGGGGACACGTCAGGACAGGTTACAGGTCAAGGGGTACAGGCCACAGCAGCAGGATTACTATGTAGTTTTAAATATGTAGTTTGTATGAAGAGAGGCTCTTGCTGTCTGTTAACATGCCCCCCGCTGCCCCGCCACTGCCAAAGCTGTAACCCTAAGGGAAACATCGCTACTTGTATGGTAACCAGCAGACCACAGACCCCGAGTAGTGTACAAACCATCAGACAACTCTCTCACCTGGCGTCATGTCCTCTTTGTACGTCATATTTCTCAGCCTGGTACCTCTCAGACAGAACAGCTTGCAGGTCTGACTTCTCCAACAGACGGTGATCTGAAACACAAGCAGAGACAGGTCATAGCCTACAATACCACTACTATCTGTTTTATTTAGTCCTTAGACAATCCACTGGGAGCGTTTCAGAAGTGGAGCGTTTTCTTTTGGTTCTCAAATTTACTCTTTTTGAAGTTTTGGGTATACTGTTACTTCCTTTGTCTTGTACAGACTACAGACAATAGCCATTTTCACACATGCACACTGGACACTGTCTGGAGAATCGGGTATATTCAATTCAACTTTATTTATACAGCGTCAATTCACAACACGGGTCATCTCAGGGCACTTAGTGTAGTGTAAGGTTTAAGACCTTTACACATTATATAAATATATACAAAATAATGTAGAAAACAGTCCCACTTGAGCAAGCACGTAAGGCAACAGTGGAGAGGAAAAACTCCCT
>JAUYWH010000005.1:127804-139520 GCA_034779795.1 Ctenopoma multispine
TGGTTCTGCTGGAGGTTTCTTCCGTTAAAGGGAGTTTTTCCTCTCCACTGTTGCCTTACATGCTTGCTCTAGTGGGACTGTTGGGTTTTTTTCTTAAATATTCTGTGTGTCTGTGTACACACACAAACACACACACACACACACACACACACACACACACACACACACGTGTGTGTAAGATCTTAAATCCTACACTGTAAAGTGCCTTAAAATGATTTATGTTGTGATTTGGCGCTATACAAATAAAGCTGAGTTAAATTACAAAATCCTCTCTGTGGAAAACAGCTGCATGTACCTACCTGATCTAGCTGAAGTACTAGACTGAGGACTCACCCGGTCCCTGGTCAGGGTCTGGGTTCGGTTCTTGTGGATGATTTTTATGTAACCTGGAGGCTGGATCCAGGCCTCCCCATCCACCTGAACTGGAACACCTTCATCACCCAGGATGGTGATCTTTACCGTCCGACACTGAGACAAAGATGGAGACAGGTATAGAGATAGGTAAACAGACAGGTATAGAGAAAGGTAAACAGATAGGGAGTGAGAGAGACGGATGTACCTGTGCGATGCGGTGGTGCTGCAGGTTAATGACTCGGGATACGGCCATCTGCATGCTGCCGAACACGGCCACCACCTCAAGGATCTTATCGTCGAAGGACGGAGCTGTGAACGTCTGACAGATAGACACAGACAGATGAGGTCATGACATCACTAATCATCTGACCCTGCTCAATAAACAGGTGAATCCTTACGTCATCCTCTTTGGTTCCTCCCCAGAAGTTGGTTCCTCCTGCGTAACTCGGGATGTTGAGCACAGCGATGCCTTGCAGACTGGGCAGAGGGATGGGACGCCCGTCGCACTGCACACACACACACAGGACTGTAAATAGGACTTCAGCCAGCATCATCACAAACACAGGCACCCCACAGGGATGTGTCCTCAACCCCATCCTCTACACCCTGTTCACTCACGACTGTGTCACTTTCCACAAGGATAACATCATCCTGAAGTTTGCTGACGACACCGTGGTGATTGGATGCATCACTGGCGGTGACAAGGCGGCCTACAGGAAGAAGGTGGCCAGTCTGGTGTAATGGTGCGAGGACAACAACCTCACCCCCAACACGGGCTGTTTACACTTCTACCCTCAGGCAGTTTCCTAAACCACTGACTGGAGTTTATAATCAGGATCCACTTCATTCTATCTACCTCTTGTAGACTTGTTTATAGTTTTGCTGTCTATTGCACATTCACACATCACACACTAATCTGCACCTATCCATTTTCACTTACATTCTGATATAATTATGTTGCCTTTATTTACTTGCTAATTATTAATTATATTTATTGCAGAGCACTTTATCAAGTCTGACTGACTGGTAGGAGTAGCAGGTTTGTATACCCTGTGGGATCCCCAGGTTGTTGGTACTTGGTGGTAACCTGGTACTTCGTCAAGAAACTACAACAAGTCCAGTTGCCACTGAAAAACCTTTTTTTGAGATGTTTAAATTAAAGCAGACAAATGAAAATTTGTTTTTTCTTTATGTTCAGGACTCAAACTGATTTCTGGACACTTTTCTAGTTACTAGTCTAAGACCAGCATAAACAGCAGATCAGTCTTTATGGCTGTTCTTACCTCCAGTAAAACCCTTTGCTCCAGGTTCTTGTAGGTTCTGTGCAGGAGCTCTTTGGTTCCCAACACTCCGTACCACATCATGTTCTTGGTCCGACTCCTGGACACAAACAGGAGATGATTTCTTTCTCTGTTACAGCTACGAACACATGAAGACAGTTTGGTTTCTTGCTGTACCTGCACTTCTCTGGATGTTCATCTCTCTTGTTGTTGAAGTCCAGAGAGATTTTGGCGTCTAGTCCAATCCCAAAATAGTTGTTCATGACACATTTCTCTGTGTAGCAGTCCCTGAAAGAAATACATACATGCGATTTATCAAACTGTGTTTCAGTAAAGTCTTTAAAGACATCAGTTCTACAATGTCTTAAACCCCCCACAGACACCACAGGGAGACCCACTTCAGTACAAATCAAGGTTCCTGCAGGTTCTAGATGGCTGAAGACTTTTAACAGCACATTGAGTTTAATTTAACATCAGTTTTACCATCCTACCCCGAAAATGAAAGACGTTTAGAGACAGACTTACATGTTGTCGGGGTCACAGCTGAAGGGGTCGGCGTTGACCAACAGTCGACTGATCACAGAGCTGCTGGAGAAGGAGCCGGAGATACCGGCTCTGAGACCTGCACATACACACAGATGATAAATTCCTGACTTTCTTGTTTTTAAGACATATTTTCTTCCTTTTAGAACAAAACTGTGATGCAGTATTGTCATCATTATACAAACCTATTATAAGAAACATCTGTTTATATATAAAACTTTCTGGTTCCTAACAAACGTATGTTCTTACTAGTGTTCAGAATGTTTGTGTGTTATAATGCTGAACAGTAAATGTTCACACAATGACCTAAACATGGGGTCTGTTTTGGTCATCTGTCTCTATGTTTGGTGTCAGTAACTGTCTCAGCTACTACTCTGTACCGGTCAGTGCAGTGTTAGTACCAGAATGTAGTGACAAGGATATATCTGCCCTGACACCACTCTAATGCCATATGTTTATTTAGCAGTAAAGTTATAAAGTGATATTACAAATAAGTTAATATATTGTTATACGCAAAAGTTTCTTGTAAAAACTTAAAAACGAGAAAATTATCAGAAACTATTTTAAACATATGTAAAAACACAGAATATTAGTCATTAAAACATGAAAAATATCTTGTTATTTCTAACAAACAGCATAACAGAATAATCACTAACTTTACTAGAGTTCTACTCTCTTTGGATCTGGTCTCACAAACTGCTGCAGATACAACAACACATCAACAACAACAGAGTGTGATTTAATGTGTTTATTTGCTGTGGCTGCGACCTTAGCATCAGAACTAACACCTGGAAAAATGTGCTGTCTCTTTGTTTCTAACGGCAGTTCTTCTTACCAGGATAGAGGATCTTTGTGTTGAGCATAGGCATGTTCTCCCTACTTCCTGTCTGGACAGGAAGTGATGCAGAGCTGCCCAGAGACAGACTGCCTTTACTGATCAGCTTCTCACACGGCGTCTTACTGACTGAAGTGAAAAGCAGATTTATGTTTGTTTAGTAAAAATACTCCTGTTCCATGTTACATGTATTTGTTAATGTACTCATCATAAACTCTGCATGTAGCTTTAGGTCTGTAGGTTTTAATTACAGGTGTAGTTAATTTTCTGTGCATCTTTTACCTTCACAGGAACAAATAAAGTTGTACTGAACGCAGGAAAAAAAGAAGCATCTGAAGCCTTTTTCCTCTCACTAGTACTAGAAGTACCAAGTAGTACCAAGCAGTATTACTTACCTCTGCGTATGCTGCGGTGTTTAGTGCTATAGGATGACTGCAGGGACATCTTATCCTCCTCTACTTCGTCCTCTTCCTCCTCCTCCACCAGACCCTCGTCCTCCTCAGCTCGACTCAGAGAGAAGACCTGCTGCTGAGTCTGAGCGTTCTGCTCGTCCACAGCTGGAAAACAAAGACCAGAACTTGATAATCCACCTCCACAATAAAACACCGAAGCTAAAACTGAATCTCACCTTTCTCCGTGTGCTCGATGATCTGCCTGATGGCCTTCTTCAGACTGTTGGCTCGCAGCATCAGCTGCTCTCTGGGTTTAAAGATGGCAGCAGCTGCAGTGGATGTGGTGTTGGTCCGTGGGGAGCAGGGAATGGAGCTGGGTGGGCCATGACGAACAAGAGGGGGGAGGAAAGGAGGAGGCAATATGACCCCCTCAGCCTCCTCCTGTTCTTCAGCGATAGTAGGGGGAGGAGCCGGGGGAAGGACGGCAGAGGCCTGAGACTCCTCGTTAAGAGTCTTCAGCAAAGAGTCCAATTTCTCCTTCAAGACACCACACTGAGAAATGAAAACATGTCAGGAGAGACTGGAAAAAGTGTACTGGTCAACTAGTCTGTGGACGTGTGTATGAACTGTTCTGTGGTCAGAATGATAAGAATGGGTACTGTACCTTCTTGGCCATGGCCTCTGACTCCTCTGAACTCTCTGTGTTCTTCTCATAGGCTTTACCAACACGAGCCACAAAGTCCTTCACCGTCTCACACAGAACCCTGCACACACACACACCACACCACACACACAGACACACACACATACACACAAAACACAGGTTTTAGTTCTCACCAGCAGAATGTAGGAACTATTCCTAATGATATAATGAATTTAATCTTCTTACAGTGTCATTAATTATGTATATAATATATACATATATTAATATAATATTAATATATGTATATATAATATATTATATATAACCGTATAATATAAAACCTCTTTGGACTGAGGGGCAGGAAAAAAAGGGTTTTTTTTACATTAAATTTTATTTTTAAAAAACCTTCTTTTAAAGGTTTTTTAAAAAACTGAGAGTTGTGTTAGACACAGAACCAGAGACAAACACAGGGTCGTACTTGGCTGAGGAGATGACGACAGAGTGCTGGTCTGAGGTCAGAATCTTGGACAGGTGAGCAGCCACTGAGTCCTCATACGTCAGAATCTGCTGAACCTGAATCAGACAAACATAACAGTATAGTCCACCAGGGTCCAAAACCAGATTAATCTCTGAACCTTGAAGTTCTTATACTTCTCTGTGATGCTAAATGTAAACCCAGACAAAGTCCTGGAAGTTGGAAAAGGTTGGAAATCTGCTCTCTGTTACATCATGAAGTGTCAGGAACACAACTACTGTGTAATGAGTTTACACCTGATAAGACAGGTGAACAATCAGCCAATACAGAAAATGCCATGGACCAAGACCTGATCCAGCTGCTGTGGAAACAAACTGGGACAGAACAGACTGACAGCAGTGGTTCACCACCAACTGACACATCTGGATCCTGCCCCTGAAGACAGGTGTTAACATCAGTCTACTGTGGGACACAGCAGGAAGTTGCTTCCTGTTACCTCAGAGTCTTCGCTGCAGTCCTCAGTGACGGTGGAGGTAGAGTGTTGCCGTGGAAACTTGGTCTCATAGACCATGATGCTCCATCTGCAGTAGAAGGAGAGAGAACAGGTGGCGTTTACACCTTTACCTGCAGGATGTTACATCTGTATGACGTCATGTTACCTGTCTAACATCTTGGTGCTGGCTCTCTCCAGTTTCTCTAGTATCTGAGGCAGCTGCGTGTCGTCGTCACAGGCTGAACCCCAACCCAGAACCCGAGCCAGATCGTTCCCGGTCCCCAGAGGAAGAACGCCCAGCTGACACTGAAGTAGAGACTCATGGGATCAGTTAACAGCACAAACACGAGCAGGGATAAGAACAGAATAGAACAGGAACATGATGAAACTAATACTGAATCTATTTAGTGAAGGCACAGAGCAAACAGAGACGACACACAGCTACAGAGATGATCGTTGATTTCATTTTATACAGAACTTCCTAAAGGAAGTTGTTTCGACACAGGTGCAGACAGAACAGGTTCTGGTCAGCTCTGGTCAAGAGTTTATGGATCAAAGATCTAAATTGCTTTTAAAGGAACAGTTACAGGTTAATGAAAGTGTTCCACAGGAGCCTGGTGGAGCAAACACTGTCTGAGCTTTACTGTGTTTACCACAAACATATCACACTGCAAAGTGGACCTGGATGAGACCAAAACCACTGAATAACCTGTCTGTACCTGTGTGTGTGTGTTTGTGTACCTGTGTGTGTGTGTCTCTGTATGTGTTTGTGTACCTGTGTGTACCTTTGTGTGTGTGTGTGTGTCTTTTTACCTGTTTGTTTACCTGTGTACCTGTGCGTCTCTGTACCTGTGTGGGTGTGTCTGTACCTGTTTGTGGAGAGTCAGAGCATCAATCTCAGACAGAACCCAGCCGACACTGCCGTCTCCTCCACAAACCAGGATCCTGAATGTATCAAACTTCTGAAACAGACGCAGACTGACACAGAAAGGTGAGAATTAATGTTTACACACAGACACACACACACACACACACACACACAGCGTATCTGTCTGCGTGTCTTACCCCAGGTGTGGCCCCCCGTTCATCAGGTCAAACACCTGTGCCGGGTTCAGCAGCTGCTTGAAGCGTCTCAGGAACTTGACGCCTTGGTTGTCTCCACTCTTAGAGTTGACAAAGACCAGCAGAGGGCTGGTGCAGGACGGAGGACACGAGGCCTTCCAGAAACCTGCAGACAGCAGCAGACAGATCAGTAATCACCTGAGGACAGGTACTGTACATTGCCTGAAGTCAGAAACATCAGAGCCGCACCGTCAGAGTCAATGCTGTTCAGAGCAGTCGGAGGGATGACGGAGACTTTACACTGTCCCAGAGGACACTTGGGGGACAGCTGTTCCTTACAGCCGGAGTGCACCTGCAGGACAGGACGGCACAAACACACGTGTAACGTCATGTGATCAACTCATCGTAAGATTTATCTCCACAGTGCCTCTGTGAAATGACAAATAAAATAACAATAAAAGAACACTTCCTGCAAATATTTCACAGTAAAAGTTTTCCAGTGGTGCCCTTTTCCTTCAGAATGAAATCCTAGAGTTGCATACACACAAATGTAAGTTATGGAGTTCCACAGGGTTCTGTGCTTGAACCAATTCTTTTTACTTTATACATGTATCCACTGGGTAATATTATAAGGAAATACTCCTGTTGTACTGTAATTTTCAACTCCTTAATTCAGACAAGACAGAGCTTATTCTATTTACTTTACTTTAGTTCATTTGGCAGACGCTTTTATCCAAAGCGACTTACAAGGAGACAAGCAATTACAATTCGGGTTCTGTAAAAATCAGGGTCTAAAAAGAGACATGTTTTCTAGTCAAAATGCCACTCTAGATGATATAGCTCTGGTCTCAAGTACTACTGTGAGGAATCTTTGACCAGGATATCTCCTTTACCTCCTACATAAAATAAATATCTAGAACGTCTTTCTTCCACCTGAGGAATATTGCTAAAATTAGAAATATCTTGTCTCAAAAAAAACTACAGTTCTCCATGGTGTTTCCAAGTCCATGCATTTGTTACTTCTAGACTGGACTACTGTAATTCATTACTGATAGGATGTCCCAATAGCTCACTCAAAAGCCTCCAGAGTTCTGACTGGAATTAACAAGAGAGAGATCATATTTCTCCTACATTAGCTTCTCTCCATTGGCTCCCTGTAAAATTCAGAATAGAGTTTAAAATCCAACAAAGAATTGTTGGGTTTTCTTCAAATATTTTGTATATGTATATATATTTATATAATGTGAAAGGTCTTAAACCTTACACTGTAAAGTGCCTTGAGATGATTTATGTTGTGATTTGGCAAAATACAAATAAAGTTGAATTGAATTGAATAGAGTCAATAAAAAGTTAGTTCACAGACTTTTAGTTTAAGTTTGATCAACTAAAGAACAAACCTGCATCTTTTAACCTTTTAATTAACAGTTCCAGTTATTTTTTAAAGCTAAACTAAAATGTTTTCTGGTTCCGTTTCGAAAACAATTTGATCCAACAACCTAAATCTTTTTTATAGCTTAAACAGAAGACATGTTTGTTTTTTCCCCAACGTTGTTGAGTTAGTTATCAATGATTACAATATAAGGTATTTATGCTCTTAACGTGTCTGCTAAACAAACCTGTGGTATCATAACGTGGGAAAGTGACTCTGAGCAGGTTAAATGTCAAAATCACAGCTGCTGTGGTTGGTTTATGGATTTATTCTGAACATAAAAAGCTCCCCCCCGTCTCTCTAATAACACACAAACTGCTTCTGTTCAACTGTAGAATCGTTAAATTGAGTTGAGGACAGAAAGGGAGCGCTTGGTTTGATGCAGTGGACGTCCCTGCTGGAGATGTAAGAAGAACAAAGGTGTGATCATGATGTGAAATGATTCACAGCGTGGCGTCGCCAAACATATCTCACCATGGCTTTACACCACAGACACCTCCAGTCCTGCAGGCGCAGGACGCTGCCACACGTCTTATCACAAACGTTACATTTAGCTGAGACCGGCAGGTTCCCTTCCAGCCACTGGTGAGGCATCGACACCTAGAGACAGGGGACTCAGAGGTCAGGTGACAGTGGCAAGGTGTTTACCGACTCTGTAAAATCACAGGAAAACCTCTCACCCCGTCTTCGTCCTCGATGATATCCTTCCCGATAGAAGCCAGTGTAGTCCACTTACAGTTGTTGGTGGCTCGGACTGCACAGCGTTTATGGGCCTTAAATTTACACACTGCAACGCACACGGACACACACAGAGTTAATACACACAAAGACCAAAGCACAGTGATGTGGGAGAACCAGTGTCTTCACACAGACCTGAGACACTGGTGACTCACACATGTTGTGTGAGTGTTGTGCACACGTTGTGTGAGTGTTGTGCACACGTTGTGTGAGTGTTGCGTAAACGTTGTGTGAGTGTTGCGTACAGGTGTGAGTGTTGTGTACATGTTGTGTGACTGAGTGTTGTGTACATGTTGTGTGACTGAGTGTTGTGTACATGTTGCGTGATTGTTGTGTACATGTTGTGTGACTGTTGCATACGAGTTGTTTGAGTGTTGTGTAAACATTGTGTAGATGTTTTGTACCTTCACAGGACAGGCCATGCGACGTGACCCCAGACAGAGCTTCTTTGCAGACGTTGCAGTACGTCGGTCTGGCGTGAGAGCAGGCGTACCAGTTGTGCATCCCACTGAAGTGGTCCATGCTGTACTGGGTGGACTGGGACAGACACACAGGGTCAGTACCTCATGCTGGGACCGACAGTCCTGCTCTTACTGGTCATATTAGGAATAACAATGGTAAAAAGGACAGACCTCATAATTTTGTCTGTTCTGGACGCTGCGCAGAGCTGCCATCCACTCCTCCATCTCCTTCCTGTTGTCTGCACACAGGATCAGACGTCTGCAGGGTGTGATCACCTGTACAGGTAAACAGACAGGTAGGCTGTCTTCAGTGCTTCCTGCAGGAGAAGCTGCTCTTGTTCTGACTATAAGGAATAAAATGATGTGTGTGTTTTCCAGGAAAACCTCTTGCTGAGCTGCTGCACAATAAACCTTGTTTTTCTATGCTGACAGAAATAGATACAGGAACCGTCCTGATCCGTTTCAGCTTCAGTCTAATGGACCGAGCCAGTCTCACTGTACCGATTTGTGTTTGTGACGCCCTGACCCGGTGCCGTCTCACAGCCACACAATTAAATATAACTAAATTTGTATTTTAATCAGTTGTTGCAGTTCTAATGTGATGTGTGAGCTCCCTGCATCAGCATCATCATCATCTGTACCTCCTACACAATTCAGGTCTGAATGAGACCCTGCTTCAGGCGTCACGTTGTCTGCTGCAATTTAACCGTTTCTTCTTCTCTTGTTTCTGGGTTTTCTGTTTGATGCTGGCGTGTTTAAAAGTCACCTTTAGTTTGATCTGAGCTCTGGCTGCAGGTAAGAACAGAGACCTCTGGTTAAAGATGTTTCTGCTGTTTTGGACAGAAACAGTCTTCGTGTGCTGAGAGTGTCTGAGACCCGGGGCTGAATGGCAGATCACATCAAACCAGCAAACAGATGAGTGGAGTCAGAGTCTGAACTTGTGTGACTGGAAATAATGAGCAACTATATCAACATATGACTGAAGACGTTTGCCTTGTAACATCAGTAACAACCAATCCGAGTTTATATACACTATATACACATACAGGTCTTAGAATATAGATCCAGGGTTCAGGGTTTCTGAACAGAAACCACCATGTTAAGGTTCTGACTGTTTACCAGCATCATCATTCAGCTGATTTCCTTCACAACTAACCTGGTTACTCAGAGACATCAGGTTTTACTCGTAACCTGCTCTGTAGTTATCTGGTTTCTGTAAATCCACAACTATATCCAGCTGATCAGTGATCAGATTATTCCCTTACTTCAGGTGCTGCTTCCTTTCTTGTTCTTTACACAGATCACATTTTCAGAGCGTGTCAATGAACATCCTCCACCTAAACCACCATCACAAAGTCCTGCTTCTTAATCCTTTAGTGTTGGAAAATTCACAATTACATCATGAGTAGCTCCAAAAAACCCATAAACAATGAGTACAAGCAATGCTTAACACTGATTTCTGCTCACATTTCATTTACATTCATTTCTTATTTACCAGCTACAGTAAAGATGAAGTGTTCTCTGGTCTTCACTGGGGGGCGTTGTGACAGTGTGTATGCTGTAAGCATTCTGCTAGCAGGGCACCCCCCCAGTCAGTATATCTGATGCTAAGCACTTTCAGCGACTTTTGGCTTCAGAACCCCACTGAAAGACAAATGCAACTACGGTAACTTACAGACATAAAAACACATGTACTGAACCATAAAAACTATGAAGATTTATTTAAGCCTTACATTTGTTGCTTTAAATCTTCGGCAGTCATTTATGTTCACAAGCCAGATTCCTGCCCCCTCCTGACTCTGGCTGGAGCTGGACCACCTCTGGCGTAATACTGCCTATTTTTACCAGAACTCCTCCAGATTCCTGGGTTCATACACTGGTCTGTTGTCACATGTTCCTCCTGTCACACAATAGCTCTCAATGTTTCCTCTTTCTCTCTATCGTTCCTCACATTTTTTCCTTCCTTCACTCCCAAACCAAACTTTCTAACTGTTCCAAACTTTTCTTCTGTCTGGTTTCCTGTTTACGCAGCACAAAACAAGAGAAAGTTATAAGTCTACTGCAGCACTTTCACATTCTTCCATCTTTTGTGAAATAATCAGTCTACTTCTTAAATCTTACTAATTATTCCGCTGCTTAAGTCATGGTGAGTTACTGAACTTTAGTTTAAAAGATGTAACTTTCATTAGAGGTTCTGTGCAGTGGTTAAATCTGTGAAGACAGGATTAGGAATGTGTTGGGGATAATTTCCCACATATGTATGTTCTGCACAAAGGTCAGTTCTTTGTTGTAGTTTCACTGTCTCAGAATCTGGTTTACTGCTAAATAGGTTTTCACATTTAAGGAATGTATTGTGATGATTTATTTATAATACATAAAATGAAGATAAAGGTGAAACCAAAAATCACAAATGTCCTGAATATCTCTCCTCTGTGCATCAATGTCCTTTATTCCAGTTAAAGGTCTGAGACCCACCGTCAGACCGTCTCCATCTTCTGTGTCCATCTAACATCATATTTTAACAGTGGTTACTGTGGTTGTCTTCCTTTGACTGGACAGAATCTAAAGTAAGACCCGTTCACACACCTTCAGTCAAGCAGCAGCTATATTGAGTAAAGTCTGTGTTTACAGGACAGGGTCTTACGTCAGGACACAGATGACCTTTAACATCCTGCAGCTGACTCAGAACTTAAACATGTTTGATGTCTAATCTGCCACCTTACCTAGTCTGAGCCCTCAAACATCCACACCAGCTCCAAATCTGGTCCAAGTCCACCTCAATATCCAGATCCTCCAGAGTCCAGATCGCAGGATCTGATGTTACAGTGATGGTCTGTCTCTGTTTTCTCTCCGTCTCTCCCTCGTCACTAACCCCTCCCACATCCTCTCAAATGACTCAAGCCTACTTCCTGTCTGATGTCAGGACACCCCCACCCGCGCGCACACACACACACACACACACACACACACACACACACACACACACACACACACACACACACACACACACA
>JAUYWH010000005.1:166055-184662 GCA_034779795.1 Ctenopoma multispine
TTAAAGACATTAATTAATGTATAAACTAATACCTTAGTTAACAAAAACACCATTAGTAAATGATTGGTAGATGCATTCGTTAACTTTACTTACCTGTTAGTCAGTTAATACTTATTACTGCATTAGGTAAGGTTAATAAAGGGTTATTATGAATGTTAACTAATGTATAAATTAATGCCTTTGTTAACATGACCACCATTACTAAATGCGTAGTAGACATGTTAGTTTACCTTATTTTACTGTTAGTTAAGGCTTATTAAGGCATAAAGTAAGGTTAATTAATGTACCCTTATTGTAAAGTGTTACCAAGTACTGATTGTATTTGTACTGTGTGTAGCGGTGTCTGAGTGTCGCTACAGAAACGGAGGCTGTATGCAGTACTGCAAAGACGTGACAGGTGGCGCTGGAGTTGAATGCGGCTGCGCGGACGGTTTTAAACTGGAACCTGACAGACAGAGCTGCTCCCAGAGCGGTAACAATCTGAGTACTAATGTGTTCTTCTGTACATACTACGAGTCATACGGCTGCATATAATACTACTGATATTACTGCATATAGTTCTACTTTACACTACTGCAAATAAAAATACTGCAGTCCCAGGAAAAAGTATTTTTTGTTTTCTGCATAAATTGGTGAAATGTGTGAAACAATATTTCTGAGCTGATAAAGCACAAACAGTCCTGATCCTTCACGTCTTTACTGAACATTAAACTTACAGGGTGACTGCAGTACTACTGATACCACTGCATATAGTACTACACATGAAATTCTGCTACTACTGCACACACTCGTGTGAGTGTAAGAGTCTCGTGCAGCTGTCTTCAGCCTGTCAGCAGCTGCTCTGTGTGTGTGTGAGGCATTCAGGGACACTGCAGTGTCTGTGTCCTCTCCTGCAGTATCATTCCCATGTGGACTTCAGCAGATGGAGGCGTTGTCCCAAGGTCGGTCCCTGTGGACTCCGGACTCTGATCTAGAAAATGTCAACATGGAGACAAACAACATCACAGACAGCTGGGAGCCCAAACTAAACTTGACGGAGACAGACAAGGACATGACGACAGTGAACGCAACAGTTAGAAAGAGAGGAGGGAATGAGACGGCACTGACGGGAGAGGAGGAGGACGCAGGAGAGGAAGGTGGAGGAGAGGATGGGGGAGGACAAGAAGGAGAAGAGATGACGCCTCGTATTGTAGGAGGAATGCTGGAGAAACCAGGAGGGAGTCCATGGCAGGTACAGGAAACTGAAACTCAACTTGAATTGATCCTAATTTTTTTCTGAGCTTGTTTCAGAAGTTTTTGGCACTTTATTTGACAGATGAGAAAAGCTGCTGACACCAGTGTTGAGATGTTGCAGGTCTGAAGATGATTCTGTGCCTCTGTGTTCAGGTTCTGATCCAGAGGGCTGATGGTTATGGATTCTGTGGAGGGACTCTGGTTTCTGATCGCTGGGTGGTCTCTGCTGCTCACTGCTTTGAGGAGTCTGCAGACCACGTTACCATAGGTGACAACAACTACACCTGTCTGTGTCAGAGATAGGAATCTGGATCATTTCCTGATGTCTCAGTGTGATAGACACGTGTCTCTGTCTTTACAGGAGACACTGATAAGCAGCGTCGTGATCCAGGTGAACAGCAGATAAAGATTCAGAAGATCTTCGTTCATCCTCACTTCCACTCCTTCACCTTCGACAGCGACATAGCTCTCATTTACCTGGCTCAGTCTGTGGTCCGGGGCCCCACCACCCTCCCCGTCTGCCTGCCCGACCCCCACCTGTCCCAGTACCTGCTGAAGGTAACTTTATTTCCACCACGTGGTATTTACATTAATTCTGGGTAACTGGTCTCCACATCTGCCTATTTCTGTTTGTGTCCAGGAGGAAAAAGTGGGGAAGGTAACTGGTTGGGGGGTCACTCATTACCTGGGCAGGTCCTCCCGCTTCCTTCGGAAGGTGATGCTCCCAGTGGTCAGTCACAAAGACTGCGCCACCTCCACCGAGCAGGTGATCACCTCAGTCTTCTGTACATTCTGATCCAACACTTTCTACATGGTGGAAATCATTTATTATTGCATCCACCCCCCACTCCCACAGGTGATCACAGACAACATGTTCTGTGCAGGGTATCCAGAGGCCACTAAGGACGCCTGCAGTGGAGACAGTGGAGGACCGTTTGTGGTGAACTACAGAGGGACCTGGTTTCTGACAGGAGTCGTCAGCTGGGGGGAGCAATGTGCCACCAAGGGGAAGTACGGGGTCTATACCAGACTGGGGAACTTTCTGACCTGGATCAGAGACATTATGGCGATACAAGACCTGAATGGTACCAGGAGCTGAGAGACGGTGGTGGACATTAATCCAACCTGCTGCTTCAAACCCGAGTTTTACGTTGGACATTCAGAGGACTGGACCTGGACTCCACAGATACCTCAAAGGGACCAGCACAGTGGACTACAGGACACTGAAGCTGCATTAATTAGTCATCTTCTGTGTGAGTCTGATGTTTGCTGATGACAAATAGTCAAGTGACCTTTAACTGCTTACTGACTTTGTCTCCAGGTGGAAAGTCCACCAGGAGAAACACTCATCCAGATATATGAAGACACAAATTCTGGTTCTGTTGTAAAAATGGACCCACTGACACAAATGAGCCTCATTTCCACCACACACAGTTACAGTAAACAGACAAAAACTCATCTGTTTATCAAGTTGGGACTTTTTAACAAGATCTTTTCGAGGTTCAGAACCACAGTATGTCCCGCATAACTGCTGAAAGCAGAGAATCAGGTCACATCCTGTTCATAACCAGTTTTACCTTTATCAGGTTTCTAGTTGCAGCAGTTAAATTTTTCTGCAGTATGTTTATCTACTTTTACTTATATGTACTCCTCAGTATCCACAGTACAACATAGTATTTCTGGTCTGTATCACAGTTGGATCAAAGCTTTATAGAAAATGTGATGTTTCTTTATAAATCCTGTTTATTTCAGTGCATTAATACATCTGATTTATTTCATAAGTGTAAAATATATAAAAACATGTGACATATTGTATATGACACACACCAGTGGTACACAGTACACAGTTTATAGTATTCCTCAGTACATTTGACTACATGTCCATTAAAAACTGTTGGAAGTTTCTAAACATCTGACATCTTCAAGACAAACAGGACAAACATCAGAGTTTCAGTTCACGCCTGAAGGATCATAAAAACCATCAAAATAAACTCACTGTTCTCAGGGTGAATCTGCAGCAGGGCCAAACAGTTTGTCCTGAAGGTGGCACGAAACTAAAGTTCAAGGAGTAGTGTAAAGGTGTTTTCAAACCCATCTTGTCCAGTCCAGTTGAATTAGTGTTTCCCTGTGGTTTATTTGAGCAGGTCTGAACACAGCAGACGGCAGCAGAACTGTAAGAGGATGTGGTCTTGGTCTGGTTCCAAACAAACTTGTTGACCTGACCGACCTCAATCTGGTCCAAGTCATGTACAGACAAACTCTTCAAATTGTGAAGCAGGTTTATTAACCAGATATAAACCAGTGTTTTTTCTATTAATTCATTTCTCTCTGAGCAGATCAGGATCCGTTTACTTTATTGTTCCTGCCTTAGAACAAGTCGTACTCTTGTTCTGTCCTGGAGCTTTATGGTTCATTAAGATTTTTTGGATCTGTGTGAAAAGAAACTTCACAGATTGATCTGCTGACTTGGACCAGAACAAAACTACTGAAAGTTTGAAAACACCCTTATGGAAAAGAAGTGACTGTGCAACCATTACACCAAACTGTTGGAGGTTTCTGTCCTGGTGGTCTACAGGTAAAATCAGGTGCAGAGTTAACAACTCAGTAAAACGTGTTTAATATCTATTCAGTTCAACTTATGCCCAAAGATTTTACTAAAGCAAAAAACAAACAAAACAAAAAAAAAGGAGCTGTACAAGAAGACCCTGCTGATAACTCACCAATATCTGTGGATACAGAACATGGACCAGCTTAGTCCTCGCAGACCTCCACAGACTATTAAACACATCATTCATGTTACTTCAGGAAGAAAGAGTTGACTGCTCCATCTCCCAGTGTCTGTGACCGAACTTGTTCGCAAGAGGAAAATCCACAGAACCTAAAGCCACTGATACTACATCACTGATCTACGAAATCTTCCTAATGAGTAAACATGGAACAAAGCTGTGACTCATGGGTTTAATAGCATGTGAACTGAGCCAGACAATAGACTGAGCGGGAGCAGTTCTCTCCCTCCATTACTAACATTCTGGGGGGGGGTGTTCTGGTCAAAGTGCGAGTTTGACTGACGATCAGAGACGAGGTCGTCCCTGGGTCGCCTTTAGTCCTTCTCAGCACTGATGGGCAGTTACAGGTGGTTCTGGATCCAGTCCACATAATTAGCCACTCGGGTGTAGACCCCGTACACCCTCTGACTCCCACACTCCTCCGGCCCGCCCCAGGACACCAACCCAAACACCACCCACCTACGGCTGACCCGGTCCTCCATCACGAAGGCTCCCCCGCTGTCCCCCAGGCAGGTGTCCTTTCCCCCCTCGAAGAAACCGGCGCAGAACATGTTGTCAGTGATGTTGTAGCTGACAGAGCGTGAGGTATAACTCTCCTGACACTCATCCTGAGGAACCACCGGCAGCTTCACATACTGCAGGAGGTCAGAGGTCATGCCAAGATCAGCAGCCGCCGCCGGCTCCAAGATCAGCGTGGAGGGGTTGCCGGAGGATGAGGAGGCGTTAGGATTGGAGATTCCCCAGCCAGCAATTACACCCAGGGAGTTAGGGAGAGGTGTGGGGGGGTCATCCTGACAAAGACACAGGGGTTAAAGGTCAAAGTGTTTCTACAGAACAATGTGTTTACTGTCCTGTGTCCCATCCAGGACTAAACTGTCTCAAACTGTCCTAAACTGTTCTAGGGGCGGCATGGTAGCTGGGTGGGTAGAGCAGTCATCCTCCAAACCAAAGGTCGATTCACTTTGGACAAGACACTGAAACCCTGTAGAAGCGCTGAATGAGGTCTAGCAGCTGTCCAAACAACAATTTCCCCAAGGGGATCAATAAAGTATCAATTATTCTTCAACTGCCCTAAACGGACCCAAAAGCAGCAATGACTTTATGAATTTCTTTACAAATAAAATTGTAACTATTAGAGAAAAATCAGATCCCCCCTGCAACTGGCATGGATGGACTCACATGAATTAAATTGTCCCAAACTCTCCTAAACTAAACTGACTCAAACTGTCTTGACTTTCCAGAAATGTCTTCACTCTCTTTTGTCACACTGCAGTATTTACTGTGTATAATCTGTGTAGTGTTTTCTGTGGTATTAGCAGTAACAGTTGTCCCTGGCTGGTGGAATGACTTGGCCTGCTCCATTCAACTAGCTGAGACTATGACCGCCTTAAAAGGAGATTTGAAAACTTACTTGTTTAAAAAGTACTTTAAATGAGTCTAACACACACACACACATTCACAAAAAAATTTCTACCATTTAACAATTCCTAGCATGTAGTTTATCTCGACAAGTTGGGTCTTATCAGGGCTCTTAGTTTGTAGTAGCTCAGAATTCACAGAAACCGAATGGTAATTGCTGGTTGTCTTCTCCTTGTAAGTTGCTTTGAATAAAAGGTACTTAGGAAAGTAAAGTAAAGTAACAGTAGTATCTGTCCCACCTTGTTGTGAGGTGGTGGGAGGCAGACTGGGCGGATGACTTGGTTAAAGTCCACCTGGCCCTTCAGCTTCAGCAGGGCTATGTCATTGTTGTAGTTGTTTGGTTGGAAGTCTGGATGGAGAAAAATCTCTTCCACTGACCGGTTAGTAGCCAGACGTTTGTCCCGAGCGTCATGGAGACCAAGGAAGACCTGACAGACACACAGAAAGGTGCTGGTTAATTTGGACACTTTTATTTTCCAAAAGCCAGTCATCACACAGAAACCTGTAGCACCCTACAGAGTGGTATAGAGACATATTGTAGTTAAGTCTTTACCTCTGAAGTTACTCACAGGTTCAAAGGTGGTTCATAAAACACTGACAACATGTTCACACTTTCATCTTCATGTGTTCAACACTGAGAGTAAATGGAAATAAAAAATGAATTAATTAATAATAAAAAATAATAATAAAAATAATTATATACAGTAGAAACTATAGGAGAAGTGTTTTTCTCCACCAACTAGTGAAGTTAGAGTCCATATTCTATTTCATATCAGTTCATCATGAGTCCAAGTAGACTTCTGTGTCAGATGTCGTCCATTTTCTTCAGGTGCTTCTACAGCCACTGATGAGAACTGGACCAACATCAGGTCACAGTGACCTTTGACCTTTAACCACTAAAATCGAATTAGTTTATCTTTGAGTCCAAGTGTTTTTCTTGCCACCTTTGAAGAAATTCCCTAAATGTGTTTCTGACACACCACATTGGGACAGACAACCTGAAAACAGTCTCTAATGTCGCTGATGTGAAATGACGAGGAGACATAAGTTCTTCATGTTGTTCCTCAGCATTGACTCTGGATTCACAGTGAAACAGTTTATTCCAGCTGTTCTGATCCATTTTAATATTTAAAAAGTAAAAGGCTACAATAAGGTCTCACACCTTGATGTGTTCTGGGGCCACAGGGACGACGCTGGGGTCCCTCCTCCGGGACCGCAGGACGTGAGCTGCAGTAATAACCCAGGACTCTGACAGCAGGGCCCCAGAGCCGAACCATCGGTCCTCTGGGACCCGAGACAGATCCTCCACGCTAAGCAGAACCTGCCAGGGGAACAGTCCGGGTTCTGCGCTCCTACCGCCCACGATCCGCTTCGTCTGATGGGGAAGAGAGCGGGAAGGCCGGCCACAGGCTGGAAAGGAAACTACGTGGACAGTTTCTACAGTGTTTTACAGAGGTTTTACAAATTTTAACCAAATAACTAAAAGGTATAAATGTTTAATGTCCAGTCGTATTTATGTTTATGAAGGTTTAAATGACATCAGAAACTATTTCTACCGAATGACATAATTTCTATTCTAAGGTTAAAGGTAGAATCTGTTCTCCACCACAGGTTCCTAAAGAGCATTTACTCCACCTCAT
Organism: Ctenopoma multispine; assembly: GCA_034779795.1. Taxonomy (NCBI): domain Eukaryota; kingdom Metazoa; phylum Chordata; class Actinopteri; order Anabantiformes; family Anabantidae; genus Ctenopoma; species Ctenopoma multispine. The sequence continues at coordinate 173,134 of JAUYWH010000005.1, forward strand.
GATCAGCAGCTACACAGGTTAATGTTTAACAATGTGAACTGAATTTTCACATAAAAAAGTTACCTGGCAGACAGCTCGGCAGTTTCGTTCCCACTCCTGGATTCATCCATTCTCCATTTTGACCACAGCTGTAGGAGCCTGCATCACACACACATATGTACAAGTATTACTGTGAATGACTGTGCAGAAAGAATAACCTTACATTCTTCCTATAAATGTCTTACCTGTCCATATTAGAGCAGATCAATCTCACTCTACTAACAGGTTATGTACCATAGGCTTTTAAAGTAGCTGTAGTAAAACCTCTACTGAAAAAAAAAATTCTTGATCCAGGGATTTTAGCCAATTATAGACCGATATCAAATCTGCCCTTTATCTCCAAAATCCTTAAAAAAGTAGTTTCGCGTGAACGATCTGTATGAAGATTTTCAGTCAGGATTTAGAGTAAATCATAGTACAGAAACAGTGCTGGAAAAGTCACTAATGATCTTCTCTTAGCTTCAGACCACGGACTCAGTGTGCAGTTACTAGTCCTACCAATCTGCCCAGTGTTTTGTCTGCTGCTTTTTGTTCTGGTTCTGCTGGAGGTTTCTTCCAGTAAAGGGAGTTTTTCCTCTCCGCTGTAGTATAGGGTCCTGATCAGTGTAATCTGACATCCATAAATTAACTGAACTGAAATGGTCACTTTACTGCTAATGTTAACTAAAAAATCTTACTGATGTTGTGGTGTAGTTGGAGTGTTTGGTCTCTGCAGACATAGTGAACAGTTGATCCAAACACTGTGCTGTTGTCATGGTTCTCAAACACCACATCAGCCATATCGACCACCTTCGGACTTCCACAGTCCACCACTGAGACAAAGAGGACGACACTACAGTCAACGACCAAGAAGTCTTAATTATAAAGACAATGATGATAATGATGAGTAAGATGGAAGCTCGACCCAACAAGCCTCACCAACAGAACTAAACAAGGTTTAAGACTCTCTATATTCCTGAGTCCTTCTGAAGTCAGAGTCTGTTCTGGTGAAAATCTTGAATGTTGAAACACAATATAAATATTTCTGTTTCTATTAATATTAAAACTTGTCACATAAAAAATCTGTTGACATCTGCTCAGAAAAAATCAGAGGGAAACAGATTTTCCTCAGGAAAAGTCAGTGGATTCATTTCCATCGTCACCTGACACTCATCGTCTGCATGTTTTCCCACTTAATCAAAGCTGCATTAATTATACTACACTTGTCCCCATACATGCAAACATTAAATAAATAAATCTATCTATAAAATCTGGTCACTCCTGCTCCCAGCAGGTGGTTTTTACTGATACTGGTTCACAGAGACACAACTGCAGATTCTGGTTTGATTAGGTTTATTAGCAAATGCTTTACAGCAAACACAGGAATAAAATTACAGTCAGGTCCATAAGGATCTCAAGCATGTGTGGTCGGGGATGAAAAAGATCACAGGCTTCAAGGAGAAGGGGAACCAGGTTGAAGGAAACCTCCATAGAGCAAATGAGCAGAACAACTTTTTTAACAGATTTTCAGCTGGAGGAGCCCTAAACACCCCCTCCTCCTCCCCCCTCCTCCTCCTCCCATCCTTCCCATGCTCCCCATTCTCTTCCACTTTTGTCTCATCCTCCCCCTCCCCATCAGAAAGGCACACAGACAGGTCACCTGTCCTGTCTCCACTTCCACCCCCACAAACCCACACCACAATAAAAGACTGCCACCACACCCTTCTCTGGAGACACGATGAATAATTGGACCCTCTCCATCCTACAATCTCTCCATCCTCTCATTCCTCTGACTTTCCCACCCCCACACCTACCTGTCTGTGACCAGCAGCCTGGTGAAGAGGCAGCCGGAGAAACTGAATCGCAATAAGGCTACAGGACCTGATGAAGTCAGCCCCAGAGTCCTAAAGGCCTGTGCTGATCCACTCTGTGGAATCCTCCAGCACCTCTTCAACCTCAGCCTGAGACAGGAGCAGGGGCCGAGGCCGAGGTCTCGTGCCACTCCCTAAATGTTTATCTCCATATCTCCAGCTGCTCTTAATGATCACAGACCAGTCACTCTCACCTGACATGTGATGAAAGTCCTGGAGAGACTGGTACTGAATCACTTAAGGCCTCAGGTGGAAACATCCCTGGACCCACTACAGTTTGCTTATCACCACCAGGTTGGAGTAGATAATGCCATCATATACCTGCACCAGCTCTCTCTCTCTCTCACCTGGACAGAGCAGGCAGCACTGTGAGGATCATTTTTTTTATTTCTCCAGTGCTTTTAACACAAAGAGAAGCTCCTGAAGATGCAGGTAGACTCCTCCACAGCCTCCTGGTTTACTGACTACCTGACAGACAGACCACAGTTTGTACGGCTGAGAGGATGTGAGTCTGAGCAGGTGATCAGTAACACAGGAGCACCACAGGGAACTGTCCTCTCACCTTTCCTCTTCATCCTGTACACCTCTGACTTTCAGTACAACACTGAGTCCTTTTCATCTGCAGACGTTCTCAGATGATTCAGCTGTTGTTGGGTGTATCAGCTGTGACAAAGAGGCAGAGTACAGAGGCCTGGTGGACCGGTTTGTGGAATGGTGTGGGAACAACCACTTGACCTAAAATGTAACCAAGACAAAGGAGATGGCTGTGGACTTAATAATCTGGATAAACAGACCCAGTTTGAACACTGTTTCCATTTCAGGAGAGGAAGTGGAGGTGGTGGAGGGGTACAAATACCTGGGTGTCCACCTTGACAACAGACTGGACTGGAAATGTAGCACAGAAGCTGTGTACAGGAAGGGACAGAGCAGACTCTACTTCTTGGGGAAGCTTAAGTCCTTTAATGTGTGTAACAGGATGTGTAACAGTGTAATATTCTTTGCTGCTGTGTGCTGGGGCAGCAGCATCAGAGCCAGAGACACCAACAAACTGAAAAAACTGATCAGGAAGGCTGGCTCTGTGCTGGGGACTCCACTGGAACCTTTAGAGCAGGTGGTGGAGAGGAGGCTGCTCATTAAACTGCAGAACATCACAGAGAACATTATCCTCTCCACAGCTGCTGGTTAAACAGCGGAGCAGCTTCAGTCCCAGACTTTTTCAGCTCCACTGTGATAAAGAAAGGTACAGGAAGTCCTTCCTGCCAACAGCCATCACCCTGTACAATAACTTCGTTATGACAGAGAGCTCTGCTCCAACTGTCTAACTGTTTATAGTTCCACTGATTCCCAACCTGCCCTTGTTTCTGTTTCTATGTATTTTTCTTTATTTATCTTATTTTCCTGTGTTAATCTTTATTATCTTGGTACTTTTCTATTTCTATACTTATCCATCTATCCATATATCCATCCACCCATCCATCCATCCATCCATCCATCCATCCATCCATCCATCCATCCATCCATCGTGGACCTGAAGTGAAACAATCAAGATGTGATTTAGGTGAAGTCTTCTGTTGCTCGTGGTCTCAGATACTCTGACCTCCTGAAGACTGGATCTGGTCTGGATCTGACAGAGTGTTGTAAAAAGTTTTTTCTTCACCAGGGAGAGAATCCTCCTGTGATTCACTATGGGAGTTTTCTGATCTGATCTGATCTGATGTTTTTGGACTCTGTTAGGTTTGTTTTTTCAGTCTGATGTTGGTGTGTGGTGTCTGTTCTTTGTAAAGGAGATACACACCAGATAATGGATCGGCTAAGCAGCCAACTGTTCAAATACTTTTGCAATAAAACCTATAAATTATCATAAAAATTATAATTCTTGCGCAGCGTGTAAAGCTGAGAGTCCTAACATCTCGATAGTTTCATGTGAGATCTACTGTAGTGGTGTATGGGGCCACGGACCTGACCACATGCTGTTTCCTACAGCACCTGACTGATTATCTCACTAATCTAGACTGTGACTGGTCAGAGATCTTTGCCTCCATGTTGAGTCTGTTTCTACAGAAAGAGAAGAGAGCAGGAAGGAGAGTTTCAGTGACACGAGAATTGAATCCTGGAGACTGGATACCTTCAGGGGTGGGGGGAGGCGGTGTAAACCTGATACATATATACATAATATACAGCTGAAGATTTAAACCACGTCAGTCTCTGACGGATGTGAAGAAGCTCCAGGTTCAATGAATGAGTTTTCGCTGGTTTTCTGGACCCAACTGTTCCCAAACTAAGGATGTGATTGAGGAGGTTAACCTGAGTTATCAGGACCTATAAAAAGCATCTGTCTGATGGTTACCAGCATCATCAATAACATTGGAGGTCAGAGGTCAGGGAGTCTGTGACACAGTGACAGAACGAACAGAAACATTTTCTTACGTTGGCACTGAGGAGGACTGCTGCTCCAAGATCCATCAGAACCACAGTCCACCTGATAGTGATCTAGATACTCTCCATCCTGAAACACATTCACACAGTCAGACAGAAACTATTACACAGACTCTGGACTGGTCGATGATAAAGTCACTTAGATCCTGCTTGGATGCAGTAACAGTGGTAGTACCGCATCAACTGCAGTATCGGTAGTAACAGTAACAAAAGGACTGGGACCAGAGCCTGAGTTGTGACAGTAAGTGGTTGAAAAATGATATCAGGTCATATGACTCACGTAACTTCAGATGATTCTGTGTTTTCTTCTTAGAAAAGCAGGATTTAGCTGCTAACCGATTAAAGTGAAATTTAATCCCTTCGTTTCGTATTAATGCCGATTTATCTGTTCATCTGTTCAGCACATAACATTCACTTAAAGGTGAGTTCACAGTAAGTCAGCACATATAGCTGATGAAGAAGATGAAGACGTTGTCGCTCTCTGACTATTACATAACAACTGCTGTGAGGGAAGCTACCAGCACAGTTCTGGAAATAGTCAGACTAATTAGAAACTAATTCCTCAGTATCAGGTGGTTAAATGACCAACTATAGCTGACACGTCCTGTTCCTGCTCTGATGTCTGACCGTACCTTCAGCAGCCGGTATCCAGGCTCACAGGTGAACAGGATGTGGTCTTTGAAAGAGTATTCTGATTGGATGGGGTTCATCATAGCATGAGGTGAGGTCTCAGGTACAGAACACTGACTTCCTGTTAACACAAAATAAAAGCATTTCATTACAGTGTTTCTTTAAAACCATTAAACTGAAAGAACCATCAGTCTGTCTCATTAAGGTCAAGGTTCTCAAAGGTCCTGTTCAGCAGGAACTGGACCTGTCTGAGGTACTTCTTCATCTGTAACGCTTCCTCAGTTCAGACTGACTGGTTCGGTGCTGCAGGTATTTAATGCTGAGGGTCACTGAGTTCACATGCGAGACCACCTGCTCTGTTAACGTGGACCCTTCAGATTCAAGACTGCTGACCTGGTTGAGCTTCGAAGAACATCAAACAGTCCAGTTACCAGTGAACAGCACCATGCGTGTGCGCGTGTGTGTGTGGTCCGTGAACCTGTGGTTGTGTACGTGAGTCTCCAGCCGAGGTTTTCTCCCGAGTTGTCGCTGTGGAAGACAACGGTGGCGATGTTGCTGTCAGTCTCTATAAGTCCTGGAGATCGGTCTCCACAGAACGGACCGAATTCCCGGCTGCCTGTTATGATCTGACACGGCTACAGGTTACATACCTGCTACATAGCTGTCCATGACTGTGACTGTTTGTTCCCCTCACCTTCACGTAGTCAAAGGGACAGCTGACATCGGGGTGGTCCTCCACGTCAAAGGTGGAGTCAAACTGGAGGTGGAGCCTGAAGCCCGGCTCCACCTCGATACGATACAAACACTCAGAGCTCTTTGGGTACTGGGTGGGAAAATCAACGCTGCTCAGAACGCCGGAGCGTTCTCTGAACACACCGTCACTGCACTCCACTGAAAACACACAGAGACAGTTTCCATCACTTCTGAGGACCTTACATTGACCTACATTCATTTCCTGGAGACGTCACTAAAACCATGTCTGCACACAAACATTATGAGCAGGTTAAGCAAGTCCTCATGATGTAATCAGTGAATAGATATTTATCTGTCTGCTTTTGTACTCCACAATAAGATTTGTAATTTAATAAAATGATATTCAAGATTCAAGATTCAAAAAACTTTATTAATTCCAGAGGGATATTACTCTGGCATGTTACAGCAGCTCTCTGCTCAAACAGAAAAAGAAAGAAAGAACCATAACCAGAAAAGATCAACACAAATATGAAATACTCAATATACGGAACAAAAAAATAAAAATGAATAAAAACTAGGCAATATTCGGGTCTGGGTTCAGATCAGAATCAGGTTTAGGTTAGGATCACAGTGCACTTATACACTTATACACTTAAAGCGCTTTTACACAACTTCTCATTGATACGCACTCACACATTGAAGTAGTGTTCCTTTTGTCAATGAAAATTATGACTAAATATCATTAAATGTCGTCAACGACTTTATCACGTGACGGGAAACGAGACACAACGTAAATGTTGTTCATGTGGCGATAACTAAATAACTAAATATATAATGTATTATTGTTGACGAATAAAAATGAGACTAAATGTGGTTTACAAAATAAAAACTATGCTAAAATGTCTCTTCATTTTCGTTGACTAAAACAAGGACTCACTCACATCAGATCGCACTGCTCATATGCAGACAACGACACTTCCTCAATCCCCTCTCGCTGCATTACTTAGATACTAGATACAACTCATAGATCGTTTATGTGTGTGCACTTCTAAGTTCTAACATTTGTTTGGTTGGCAAAATAAATATGTTGTAAATTCAAATCAGATAATTCTGACTAAACTAAAATGCTCAGACTTGTAGTCGACTGAAAGTTGACTAGACTAAAAACAGTATGGACATGACAAAGACTAATAAAAACAAAAATTACAGCTTGATGCAAAGACTAGACTAAAACTAAAATTAAGACAGGTCGTCAAAAACACTGCACCGAAGGCAGAGCTGTAGCTGACATGACACACGGGGGGCAAATTGGAGTTCAATGACATGTCTTCCAAAGTGTCCTTGGGCAAGACATGTGACTGAAGAAGCTGGGAATCGAACCACTTATCCAACGACAAGCAGGCGACTGCTCTACCTCCCAAACAGTAAACATTTAGCCTCAGGTTGGGGGGGGTGACAAAGACCACCATATGTGTGTGTGTGTGTGTGTGTGTGTGTGTGTTGGGGGGGGGGGGGGGGTCTGACCTCTGTGTGACTGATAGCTGCTGTAAATATTTACTCGTCACAGTCAGTTGGTTAATGAAGGAGTTTTTTGAGGTTTTTAGAGAAGAGAGAAAGTTTTTTCACCTCAACATTTCACACAGGTCTACATACGTGTGACCTGTGATCTCTGATCCTGCATGTCTCTGACTTCACTACGTGTTGGAGCTTTTCCACTTTAATGAGCTTAAACATGTGAACTGAGTTTTTCTGCAGATTTGAATTCCAACAGTTTGATCCTGATCCCGATCTGCTGCCAACAAGTCACGTCTCCGACTACACTTGGCGCTTGTGGGACAGATCTCAGCTCCAGGAGAAAACATTTGCAGTTTTTACGTCAGATTCAGTTTTTATGCTGGGATATAATCCTGAAAGAAAACCTACATTTGCTCTTTGTTCTGCTGCTAAAATTAACCCTGCAGCATGTTGAGCATGTCTAGGACATATCTACTTCATGGGCTAATGTTTACCTACTGATCAGCTCTGAAGATTTACTCATGACATGAACAGCAAAAATCTGCTTTATCTGCGGAATTAAACGACAACTGTAACATGCCAGTTTATTTTATTTTTCCCCTCTTCTGTATGCTAAATGTAGTTTATGTCAGAATGGGATTGTTGTGTGCAACAGGTTCAGATGCTCTTATTTGCAGCAGACTCACCTCTGCAGGTGCGGTTGTCGGTGTACAGCAGGTAACCGTAGCGACAGGAGCAGTAGTATCCTCCAACGTAGTTATGACAGAAATGATCACAAAGGAGATCTTCATCGCTGCGGTCGCTGCACTCGTCCACATCTGGAGAGATGGACGGAGAAAAGGACGGAAACACAGAATCATCCACACGCTTTTGCCATTATCTTCAGAGTTGGCATCACGTCCCTGGTTTAGAACCAGTTCAGATTTAGAGCCTTTAACTTGATTTTTTAATTGATCTGTCTTTATAAAAAGGTTGAGTTACTGACTCTTTTCCATCTACTTGACCTCTACATTTGACCAATTTAATTTTAATTTCTAAACTCTCAGCTAATGTTTTAAACTTATTTGTTTTCTCTGTGCTTGCTGCTCATTGGTACATTTAACGCTACTGAGCATGTGTTGTTTATCTGTCCAGTCCACATCCCGATAACAAAAATCTGGGGCTGGAGCAGAGAACTGAGATCCAGCTGAATTTGTTTATGGATTCAATCCCTAAACCAGTGAATACTAAATTTAGTCATCGGGGCCCCCCTGCCCTGCTTCCCTTCCAGGTATCCCATTCAGCTGCTCATTCTGTGATCTGCTGAATATCCTAAACCTAAGGAAAGCGATACATGACAGGATGGAAACTCTCTGACTTGATCTTCACCAAGCTAATGAATATCTGCACTGGGGAGAGAGAGAAACTACAACCACAGCTGGAGAAGCCCTGGTTCTGAAACTGGATCTCTGGTCCTCACCCACAGCACTGTAGTGAGCCATGAAGCCGGAGTATCTCTCCTCGTTGGAGAAGTCGGAGGAGAAGTGGATGCTGAGGGAGTTTCTGGGTGCAGTAATGACCCGCTGAGCCGGTACCACCTCCGTGTCCGTCTCCTCCTTCCCACAGAACAAACCCAGCACCTCCCCATCCGCCTCCACCTGCAGACAAAACAAAATGACACAGTCCTGCAGCAGTGAGACGTAAAAGAGAAGAACTGTGGGAAACTTTAACGTCATGAAGCTTTTGGTCTGGATCAGCGTGAAGCAGATCTGAAAGACCTGAAGAGTCTGTTGGTGACACTGTTAACATTTAACAGCCTCCAGCCTTATCTGGGAGTTCACTGAGTATCAGGGGACAACAGGTCACAGAAACAATAACAGTTTGTGTGTGTGTGTGTGTGTGTGTGTGTGTGTGTCTGTGTCTGTGTGTGTTTGTGTGTCATCTTCCAGAAGCTACTTTATCAAACTGCAGAAATCTGTTTTTCCACTCTCTAAATGAATGAATAAGATCATTAACTGAATGTTATCAGGATTTAGAGTCTGTGAGTCTGGGAAGTTCTGTGGTAATTAAAGAAGATAAATCTGGGTCTTTAATCACAGTCTGATCCTGACAGTAGAGGTTTGTAGACATGAGTCGTGACCTGAACAAATGAGGTGAATGAAGAGCTGTTGAAGTTTGGACTCGACTGTCAGACAGATTGTGTACAGAGAACATTCAGCACCTCTGTTACCTCCCCAGGACTGGTCGACCAACAAAGATCAGAACAGGAGCAGGTGTGCTACAGTCCAGGAGGTCACAGGAATCTCTGGGTAATGTCAAGAAAACTAAAAGCCTCTCTGACATTGGATCATATAAGTGTTCATAAGTCTCCGTCAGGAGAACACTGAACAACAATGGTGTAGATGGTGTACTCTCCAAAACGAACATTACTGCACATCTACAGTTTGTTCGGAGACATGTGAATAAACCAGGAGCTGCTGGAACAAGGTTCTGTGGACTCGTGAGAACAAAGTAGAACTTTTTATAATGAGAATCTGTCACATTTGGTGACAAGCAAACTCTTTATTACAGAATAAGAACCTGATCCCATTTGTGGAACATGGTGGTGGCAGAGTAATGATCTGGACCTGCTTTGCTGCCTCTGGACCAGGTCATCGCTGATGGAGCTGTGGATTCTATCTATCTAAGTTCTAAAAAAAAAATCCTACAGAAAAATACAGTACACTGACTAAGTATTCAGACCTCCTTCACTTTTTTTAGCTGCCTGGTTCAACAATACTCAGTATACTCAGTTCAGCAGACAGCTCAGGTGAAGTGAAGCTCACTAGAAAGTGGATCACACAGCAACACAATGAGCCTAAACACACAAGTGGTTCCACCAAAGAAAAGTTATATTTTGAAGTCCTGATCTTAATCCTATAAAATGCTGTGGAAGGACCTGAAGCAGGGAATTCGCGCAGGAAACCAAACAACCTCCCTGAACTGAAGCTGCTCTGCAGGAGGAGTGGATTAGCAATGAGCAGGGTTGTTATTGCTGCAGGTCACAGCAGATACTGAAGGGTTCACATTCTTAACTACACACGGATATGTCAGACTACAACAAATCTTTTTATCTTTTAATCTCATCTGTTTAATTGGGAAATTTGTGAAACTCTGGTCATGTTTTAGGCTAAATGTACACAGTTATTTTTTATCATTTTAATGATTATACTGCAGCTGTTTTGTTTATGCAGGTAGGTTCTGCACAGTCTTTGTCCTGATCTGATTCAGTCCTCTAATAACCACTGAACCACTGGGCAAGTTGTGGTCGTGAACCCTTCCTGAACCCACAGCAGCAGTTTATGTTGGATGTTTGAGGTCGAGGCAGCAGAACGAACTAATGGGCAACTCAGATAATAGTGTTTACAGTCAGTCACAACAACAGGATCGACAGAGGTGACGGTGAAATGTCTTTGGGGTCTAAGCTGAGGCTGAGGACACAGACTGATGAAGTGGGAGTTCATGCTGACTGGGACAAAACTCATTAAAACTTCTCATGTGTCACAATGACATGATGTTCGTTTAATACTGAGACGTGGTGAGCGTTAGGGTTTTTAAGTCTGCAGCAGATAGTAGGAGAGAAATAAAACATACTGAAGAGCTAAAAAGAACACATGTTCAAACAAACTAAACCTAACACTCATGAGTGTTAGTTTTATTTGTTTGAACGTGTGTTTAGGTTGATTTGATCAAATCAACACACGTTTTAAACACAAATCTCATCAGACCTACAGCGGAGGGCACAGCATGATGCTGTGGGGCTGGTTTTATGTTTAGGGATGACCTATCAGAACTGTGGGATCCCAGCCGAGCCAAAGTCTGGACCTGAGCTTTAGGTTCATGTGGTGATGACTTCTCAACATTGGTGATTCAGGTAAACGATGCCTAGACACACTGATGACATCAGGCTGTTCCTGATCTTCTTTTCTTTCTCTACGAAACCATCACGACTTAGTGATACAGAGACTGTGGGGTCGGCAGTGATCCTAACTTTACTCCTGCACAGGTTGATTATATTGTTGATAATGCTGCAGCTTCTCTGCACAACATACTTGATACTGTTTCCCTCTGAAAAAGAAGGTAGTTAATCAGAGGAGGTTAGCTCCATGGTACAACTCAGAAACCCATAACTTAAAGCAAACATCACATAAACTTGAAAGGAGGTGGCGCTCTACAAACTCAGATGAATATCGCTTAGCCTGAAAAGATAGTTGACGTAAAAAATAAAATAACGCATAAAAAAGCATAAATAAGAACAACCCCAGGTTTCATTTCAGCACTGTAGCCAGGCTGACAAAGAGTCATAGCTCTGTTGAACCTATGATTCCCTTATCTCTCAGCAGCAATG
>JAUYWH010000005.1:184762-206291 GCA_034779795.1 Ctenopoma multispine
CCCGGGCCAGAGCGCCAGTCGGTCTTCGCGCGAGCGGCGGGGGGCCTCTCGCTCGAAGACAGCTGGGATAGGCTCCAGCACCTCCCGCGACCCGATCTCGGATAAGCGGTAGATAATGGATGGATGGATGGATGGATGAAGTACACTTCATGTATATTTCCTAAGTATACTTTACCTAGTAGGTATACAGTATACTATCAGTATACTGTTAATATACTTCTACTATATTTGCAGGTATACTTTTTTGATACTTCTCTGAACTAAATTTGGCCCACATTTTGGTATACAAAAGTATACTTTACTTTTATTTTACTTTACTTTACCTGGCAGGTGCTTTTATCCAAAGCAACTTACAAGGAGAAGATAAAATTACCATTCACCATTGATGTTTAAAATCTAAAGAGAAGCGGATCCACCAAATACTTTCATCACTTTTAGGCGAGGAAACACTCCAACAGGTGCTTGAGTTCACCAAGAAAGCTCATCTAGCACAGCATGAAAAGTCCAAAACCAGGCAAAAGAGAAAGTTTGATCTACTTGCTGTGCACCAATAACACCAGCACACTATGGGAGTGCCTCTACAGCCAGCAGAGAGAAGGATGCCGGACAGAAACCAAGAATGTGGACAAGTGGGTGAAGAATTTGTCTGACAAACAACTCACCCAAGCAAAGAAAAATGTCCTTGCAAAAGGGTTAAACTTTGTGGTCACAGCGAAACAAATCCCACTGGTGGAACACAGCCACAGAATCTGCAATCAGAAACAACAACATTGCAGATTTGGAGGCAGAACAACTGCGGATAAAGGTTTTAGTATGTCTCAGCAACGCAAAACCTCCTGCATCCAATATCAGCATTGAGGAGTCGAAGGCTCTCACGGCACTCAGTAAGGACAATAACATCATCATCCTTCCAGCAGACAAGGGGAGGTGCACAGTATTGGTAAACCAACTAAACCATAGACAAAAATGAGAAGATTTTGTCTGTGCTCAGTGACAAAAATGCTTCTGAGCCCTTAAAGCGAGATCCAGGTAGTTATATAGGTAGTTACAGGAAAAAGGCGATAGATTGTCTTAAGCAGTTAGTGCAGGACAATGCCATTGACCTGACAGCATACCGCAGATTTAACTCAAGTCTTTACGGTTTACTAAAAATACATAAACAGGGTGCTAATTTGTCTGCACAATCTATTCGGTCACATATAATATATCCACCTCCTGGCTGCTGTTCTTAGAACACCACATTCAGAACACTTTGGATTTTGTGAAGGAGCTGAGAGGTGTCATTATGGAGGCAGAAGAAACCATGGTCTCATTTGACGTCACATCTCTATTCACTTGTGTTATAGTTACTGGGGCATTGAAGGTAGTACGTAAGAGATTACAGGATGACCCCACTCTAAGTAAAAGGACCTCTCTCAACACAGAACAAGTGTGTCTGCTTTTGGAACTACGTATTTCTTCAATCCACATATTTCATATACAAAGGTCAATACTACAGGAAGAAGAATGGGTGTGCCATGGGTTCCCCTGTTTCACCTATAGTAGCCAATCTGTATATGGAAGAACAGGAAAAGAGAGCTCTATCTTCCTATCCTGGAACTCCACCGAGCCATTGGTTCAGATATGTGGAACGCTGGTTTGAGAAAGGAGTCAAGGAGGCCATTTAGGTGACAAAGGAACAACCATCTCTGAACCGAGGAGGCGGCCTAAGGGTACATCTGTCTCCATCTTACAATGCTGTGATAGGTTGACATGTCCATTAATTGGTGGACAATTTTGCATATCACTGATCACATGGCCCATTGTTAGTCAGTGGTGCAAGTTTCAGTGATTATGCAAAGGTTCTGTTTATAAGGTTGAGGAAAACTGCAGTCAGTTGAGACTGAAGAGGAAACTTGGATGAGTTTCGAAATTTTTCTCCCACTAAAAAAAAACCTAGTCCACATGAACAGAATCAGATTTCTAAGATTTCCTTACCTGTATTATTACGCATGCATCGAGACATTACCATTCGGGTTCTGTAAAGAATTACTACAAACTAAGAGCCCAACTCAAGAAGAAAAACATGATAGGAATTGTTAAGTACTAGACAATTTTAAAACTTTTTCCGTGTGTGTGTGTGTGTGTGTGTGTGTGTGTATGTGTGTGTGTGTGTGTGATAGAGTCATTTGAAATACTAAGTTTTCAAATGTTTCTTAAAGGTGGTGATAGTCTCAGCTAGTCGAATGGGGCACGACAGGTCGTTTCACCAGCCAGGGACAACAAAGGAGAATAGACTCAATTGGGATCGGAGACCCTGTAAAGAAGGAATTTTTAGTCTCCTCTCATTTGCAGATCTGAGTGAACGTGCAGGAGTGTAGTTTACTAATAGTGTGTTGATATAAGATGGTGCAGGTCCATTTACAGTCCTGTAAGCAAGAATCAAGGATTTAAACTCAATACGAGCAGCTACTGGGAGCCAGTGGAGAGAGGTGAGAAGAGGTGTATACTTTAAGTATACTAAAAATAAACTTTTATATATACTTTAATTTACTATAAATGTACTAGTTTACTTTGCAGTTTATAAGAGTATATCTAGTACAATACTAAACTTACAAGTATACTATTAGTGTGCTTGTCGTATACTTTCGTGTCGTATACTCTCATCTACTTTTGAGTTGATCATAGTTACTAGAATATGGCTAAAATGTGTATTTTATTTTCACATATAACAAATACTTCTCAAGTCACCAGACAGATGTGAGAAAGTCACAGCTATCAGAGTGCTGAAGTATAGGTTAAATGTACTTATACCTTTCTGTATACTTGTCAGTATGCTTAAAGTACTCTATTCTGCAGTATAGATAAGTATAAGTACAAGTATAACGCAAATGTACTTAATAATAATTCTATGTATACTTGACAGTATTCTTCAAGTATACTTAAGTACAAGTACAGGTATAGGCCACACCTTTCTGTATACTTGTGAGTATACTCCAAGTATCCGATCTGGTCCAACAGTGAATAAAGGGTTAATTATACGTACAAAGATGGGCCAAATGTACAATTTCTGTATACTTGTTAGTATACTTAAAGTATACTTAAATGTAAGTTTATCTTGTAAGTTTGTCTAATATATCTATAAAAGTACATAAAAAGTACACTAAAACTATACTTGCTTATTTTTAGTTTTAAAAACTTATACTATTAGTATACTTGAATATACTTCGTAAGAGAAACCAGTGAAATGTAACATGAGCTTTGAGTAAATCCTCCAGAAACAGCGTTTCCACTCATGTGAAACATAAGAACCAACATAATGTGATTTCTTTAAGGAACAAAAGTTAAAATGCGTTTAAGTGATTAAAGAGGAAAAGAAAAGACTTACACCTCGAATATTTACTGAACTTCGTGTTCACGGTACAAACAGAGATTTTAAACTCACCAAACGAACTCACCTCATGACGGACACACCGGCGGATCCTCGGTCCGTCTCTCCGTCTCTGAGTCGCCGACCGACGCTCCTCGACTTCACTTTACGTATGACGTGTCTGAACAGAATACGTCATCGCGTCAGGTCTGCGGTGGTGGGGGTGGGGGTACATGTTGTATGTTTACTGCTAAGTAAGTTACTGCAATATTTAGTGTACTCATCACAAAACAAAGAGCAGGTTTTGGTTCTGTTGTCTAGTCTGTGTAATTTCAGATATCTACAACTGAAATTTGACTTGTCACGTCGTACTTTGACATCCAAAAAGACAAATAAGATATCTTTTAAATGTGTTTAATTAGAGATATCTTTAACGTGAATTATGACGAGTCGATATTCAGTTGTAGACATCTGAAATTATAGTTTGGACTAGTCACAGTGTAGTTCAGGATATCTGGATATTCGTCAAAATGACGTAGTAGATAACGTGAATTGTTGCAGATATCTAAATTTAAACTTGTGACTAGGCGGAAAGACATTGCAGATATCTTAATCGTATATCCTGTCTACTTAATTGTTAAAAGGTTTGCCATATGCACCAGATGATGGCTGTGTAGAACTGGATCAGAACGGTTTGACTGATCCAGTACTCTTTGAGTACTCTTTACGTCCATAGCGTAACGTGTAACTACTTTTACTTGTAACGGAGTATTCACGTTAACCCCTTGTTGCCATGGTGACACCTTCACCTTCAGGAGGCGGCAGCAGGGGGGGGGGGTTTGCGGAGGAGGGCATCATCACCCACACCACCCCACCCCACCACGGCTCCTGCCGCTGAAGCCTCCGTCCCTCCCGCCATGCCGAGCCGACAGAAGCAGCTCATCTTCTCCGTCTCCGGGATCTTCGGCTTCTCCTGCGCCCTCACGGCCGCCGTGGCCACCGGCCTGCCGTTCTGGCTCAACGGAACCGTGCTGTGCCGGACCGGAGCGGAGCTCGTCAACGCTACCGGACCCGAGCTCGACAAGTTTCTGGGAGACTTGAGCTACGGGCTTTTCCACGGTGAGAGGGTGAAGCAGTGCGGGCTCGGAGGGAGGCCGTCCCGGTTCTCAGGTAAGTCAGCCCGGGTCTTAGCCCGGTTCCGTCCACAGTTTGAGATCCAAATATAGACAATATGTGGTAAAGTGTGAGCACCGTATTACGTCAGAGCTCCGACAGGTGTTGGACTCACCTGCGCGTTAATTATTTAGATATTTCTGTGAATTATTTAAAGAATCTGCTACTGGATCCTGTTAGTATCACACTCATGCCCTCCAGTACATGTACTTCAACACATGCTACTTTACTTGTGTATTTTAATATGTACTTTAAAATTCCAATGACTTACAGTACTGGGTGTAGTACTTCATGTTATACACAGTACTCAGTAACAAGTACTCAGAGTATCTAGTATTCAGATACCTTTAAGTGCTCACACAAATTTTGTGTTTAGCAAATTTAGTATTTGTACTGTGTAGTACAGAACAGACTCAGAACAGCAACAGTCCTTTAGTCCAGATCAGAGTCTGGGTCCAAGTCCAGAGTCTGAGCTTCAGAGAGACCCAGATGTTTGTCTCAGGAGGATTTAGAGTCAGTTCTTAGATCCTAATGTCAGAGAAAAAACCTTGACAGGGACAGAGACGCCCTCAGATGAAGGTTTTCTACTGTGTGTCTCTGGAGGCTGCAGACTGGTCCACAGCAGACTCATTACTGGTCCCAGTTAACAAGAGCAGTCGCCCTTCACTAATAGGTTTCTGCCTGACTGGATCAGATCTGTAGAGGAGAAACAAAGCTGCTCTGTTTCTGTCTGAGGACTTCATGTGTACACAGATCAGGACGATGCGGTCTCTGTCCGTCGAGCTCTCAGCAGATTTACCCACGATGTGAACTCTGCACTAAGGATCAGATTTTAGAAGAGTCAGAACTTAACGTTATTAGTAGTGTAATAACTATTTAAACTGTTGGACAGAAACATGGTCTGATCCACGACTCAGGACTTAGATGCTGTTCACAGTTCAGTACACATCTGATCTTTTATTTGTAGGTAGAACACTGATTCAGCAGCCTGGAGGACCCAGCAGGGTCCGCGTGTCCATGACAGTGGTCCAGGAAGTAGTCACATCCTCTAAGTAAAATGTGTAATTTGAATTTGAAGTGTTGAATGAACAGAAACTAGTCCTCCGTGTGAAAACAGGATTTGAAGTGAAGCTGTGTGTCTCCATCGGTCTGTCTGTTCTCCCCCAGTCTTCCCAGACCTGCTCAGCGCCATCCCAGCAGGTCTCCACGTGTGCATCATCTTCTTCTGTGGTGTTGTGATCCTCTTCTCCTCCGTGGCCTCCGGCTTCTTCTTCTTCAACGCCTTCGGCCGACCCTATGAGACGCTGCAAGGTCCCATGGGACTTTACCTGTGGACCTTCATCAGCTGTGAGAAACTCACCTTAACATGTAGATCTACACCTGTGACATCACTTCCGGTCTGCACACATGTTCAGGTTCAACACAAAGTACTGTTGGACCACGTGGTTTAGTCTGGGCGGGTGGTGCAGTCAGAGTCTGATAATCGCTGCAATTAGAGAAACAGGGACCCGAGGCAGGAGACCGGGGCTGGGGGGTAAAACCAGAACCTTTATTTCCTCCTTTACTCTGGTTTCACTGCATCCAACAGATCCAAGTTAAGTCCATCTCCAACCGAGCCCTCGGTTCAGGAGGAGTATAAGAAGTATCACAAGTATCAGGAGTATCTGCAGAAGTAAAAGTACTTGAGTGACTGAGCGAGCAGTATTTCACTATTAGTTTGAACTAGTTAGACCAGTGAATTAGTTCAGTTAAGTGGTCCCCAACCTCTGGCTTGGGGCCCTCCAAAGGTTCCTCAGATACACCCACCTGTTCAGACGGGACCAGGACTCAAACTGGAAAACTTTTAGTTAAAGTGACAACATAAAAAATCACAGTCGTTATCTAAACATTCATCATACGTTACAAAGAGGACAGGTCACAGGGAGGAGACTTGACTGGATTTTCAGGAGCTTGACCTGGATGATGCACAGATGTTGTAATTTGTGTGGATGGGATCAGACCAGAACTGTTCATTGAACCCTGGGCCTCAAACCAGGAACAGTACTGTCGGGATGGAGTCCACAAGCAAGTGCAGTACAAGCTTGTACAGAAGGTTGTACTTGTACAGTCCGCCTTCTGGGTCAGGGCTGTGTTTGTTTACTCCAAGTGCCTCCTGAGGTTCTCGGTCTGTTCCGGTCTCTCTGCAGGTCTGTGCAGCTGCCTGGTGATGATCCTGTTTGCGTCCGAGGTGAAGCTCCACCATCTGTCCGAGCGAATTGCCAACTTTAACGAGGTCAACTTCATCTTCCAGACGCACTCAGAGCGCTATGACCGATCCTTCTGGCTCTTCATGCTCATCTTCCTCCTCCACGGCCTCAACATCCTCTTGATCCGGTTGGCAGGGATCCAGTTCCCCTTCCAGGATGGCAAAGAGGCGGAGCTGAGCGGGGGGGCGGCCGACCTCATGTACTGAACTGGACTGAGTAACTAGTCAGAAATCTGGTTGCTGAAGTTTTTCTTTCCTTGAATCTGTTCATGAATTAAACTGAACATGTTCGATTTATTTATGAGACACGTGAACACATCTCAAACATTTTAACAGTGTTAAAATACTTTATAATAAAAAAATACTTACTTACGTAACTCACTGTATTACTACTACTTTTAGACCTAAAGTACATTTACACCAAATACTCGAGTAAACTATTTCAAGTGGTACTACTAGTTATGCGTATTTCAAAGGTAAATATTTACAGAGTTGTTCTCGCTCCAGTTTCTGTCATTAACATGAAGATGTTGAGTTCACTGTCAGAGAAAAATGGGAAAATAGAAAATCTTCACAGTGAAGTTTGATCCTCAAAGTTGTTGCCAATTTATTTGTGTCAATAAATTAATCAATTAACCAGGTCTTCATTTCAGCTCCGTGGAGTCCTGCTTGGTTTCTGACCCATAGACTAGAGGCTAACCTCAGCAGGTTTATCCGGCTCTACCACAAACCCTCCAACTTGAACCGGTTCCGTTTCGCATGACAGGTTTGAGAAGCTGGAACATTTGATCCAACATTAAGCTCCATTCTCAGCTCGGCATCTTCAGTGTTTATTGTTTCTACTGTTTCCACTGATGCGGTTCAGATTCTCACAGGAGCAGTTTATGGTTCAGAACTGGTTCCAGCTGCTGATTTACTTTGTATAGAAAGTCACACTAATGTAGATTTATTTAGATGATGATGTTTGGACCTCACATTCGCTGCTGAACAGAAATGTCAGATTCACCAAACCAGGCCTGTCATAAAACCACCTGCTCAGAGTCACCACCTCTGAAACCACATCAGACCTGTTCTGCTGTGTCTGTAGCACAGAAACTGTCACAGAGCTGTGATCAGAGCAGCCAGACTGGGACTGAAGTAAACCAGGAATAGTTCAGGCTGCAGGACGTAAGCAACCAACAAGACACCACTCAGACCAGACACAGACCTGAATAAAGTTTCCACTTTACTTCAGAACCAGATATGAAGTCTATCACAGTCCGTCTGTTCAGGACTCAGTTGGTTCTGGTGCAGGGTTCAGTATCTCAGACACAGTCCAGTCTGTGGTTCTGGATCGGATTATGGTCTGTGAGTACATTTTTTGGCCTGATACTTTTTCACTGCAGCGTGACTCTGACTCACCTGGCTCAGGTGTGTGGAGCTGCTTACACCTGAGCCAGGTGAGTCACATTCTTATCATTACTGATCTACTATTGATCTGTTTTGGATTTATTCAGTTTTACTCTGCTGCTGTTACTTTGGGGGATCAGTAAAGTTTTTAAGTGTTATCTTAAGAACCCAGAATCAGAATCCCTAGTTCCAAATCCATGGCCAGGTGGACTGAAACCCCACCCCTTCAGCTGGACCAGGTCTTGAATTGTGGATCGTCTTTTCTTCTTCTCGTCCCCCACAGTGACACTGACACTGTACGTGTGCCTTTGGACATGTTGACAGAAAAATCCGGTGCGAGGAGGACCTGGATCCTGCTCTGCAGAACCGGACCACGTGGTCCTGCAGGGAGCCGGTGTTGTGTTGTTTCCATCATGTGTTTAATTGTGGTGTCTCGTTCAATAGGATGGACAATTAAAGTCCCGGGTTTCACTGCATTGATGGCAGACGGAGACTCAGGTGGACTCAGGTGGACTCAGCTGGACCACGTCAGGGTGTCTGCAAACACTAACACAGAAACCAGGAGGTTTTTTATTGATGTTACTAATGTTTCTGATTCATCTACTGACAGCAGAGAAACAATAAAAACATGTTTCATTAATGTGACGTTTGTTCGAGTCAAATTTAACCTGAACCTGTTTAAACCGGACTCGGACTCACCTGCAACACCTGGACTTTATCAATAACTTAATTAACACCTGATGATGACCAGCCACAACATGTTTTCAAAAACTTTCAAAAACAGTTTGAAAGTACTGCACTACAACTGTAGTTGTAACTGTATTTAAATAAAAGAAAAGCATTAGCAGCAAAAGATACTCAAAGTATCCAAAGTACAATTACTCACAATGGTGAAACATTCTGTAATTTATCAACATGCAGTGTGTACTTTAAAATCTGATCATCTTTTTCATGTTAAATCATGTCTGATTACCAAATACTAGTAACTAGTAACTAAACACATGAGGTATTTCTCACAGATAACAGAGTAACTACATAAAATAAATGTATTGTCAGTACTTGAGTAAATGTACTTCTAGTGTTAGAGGTGGGTGAGACGGGTCGCTAAGGATCCAGGCACATAAACCATGATGCACATGTGAAACACCTGATTGGTGGAAAGTTGTTTGTGGGAGGGTGAACTTGCCTGAAAGACGGAGCTCAGGGCACCAGGACAAAACCAGTTTAAGGTGTTTGTTGCTCAGGTGAAGCTTCACTCTGACTCATCACAGGTAACGGCTCTGCTTCACCTTTTACCTGTCGGGGGGGGGATCAAAGAAGAAACATAATTTATTTTAATTAAAGTAAAATAATTCAAATTTGGTTTGAGCTTCATCTCTGTGGAACTTCACGATAAAGACAGGAGGGTATCTGTTATTGATTTGCTGTCAATCTGTTATTGATCTGTTATTGATCTGTATTAAATTCAGGAGAATTTTAAAACGTGTATTTCTGTAAAGAACTGATCATAATAATGTCAGAATAATAATGTTAGTCGATAAACTGTAAATTAAAAAAAAAAAAGAAAGTAAAATTCAGTTCTAATCCTGCTGCTTCATGTTGATTACCTCGGACGACACGGACTCAGGTGGACCTGTTGGTTCTGGTGTTAAACTTTCCTTAGATTTGTTTGATTTTTTTTTATCCTTTTTTTTTATCAAGTCTGGTTGAACACGCGTGTGACGTCACAGTCATAACAGCAGCAAATACAGTTTGACACAGTCCCCAAAACCAGGATCTGGACTTTACTCAGGTCTGCTTTGTTACTTTTTGACCCTGGAGAACGTTCACAGAGACAAACTCTGTTTCATCAACTCCTAAAACGAGAATAACAATAGTGACAAACCTGTGTGTGTGTGTGTGTTCAGATGGAGGCGGAACTGCAGCAGATCCTGGTCCAGGTGTCGAACCTGCAGCGCCGGAGGTCAGCTTAAACTCCCACATTAACGAGCCAGTCGTTAACGAGCTGATCACTGTTCAACTCATTTTACCACATTACTCTCTGCAGGCTCCAAACGACACACGGCATCGTAAGAGTCTCTGAAATCAACACTTCTGTTCATCACTACACAAAATATACGATTCTGTATTTACTCACAAAGTACAAATCTACACACCTGTGAAATTACACCACCTGTGTACAGGTACACGCAGTACATGCACTGTACTGTGAGGGATTAATGATTTTACTGCAGCTCGGGACACAAACTGTTTCAATTTAAATTCACAGTTTGTCTGTGCACAGGATTATGAACCCGTACAGACCCAATTCAGCTCAGTCTGACTGCCCCCTGCTGGTTCTGATGTTCCGCTGCACCCGGTTAATTTTTCAGAACCAGAAACTGATCCTGTAACACACACAGGATTCAGTTTCACAGAGTCTGTGTGGAGCTGAGGAACAGTTACTGCAGTTATCATTGCAGAACAACAGCAGTACAAGTATTACTGATACTGCTGATACTGCTCCTAGTTACATTAGTCTGATAGTAAATGAGTAGTAGAAAAACGAGTAGAGCTTCTTTGACTACTGGATGTTAGTGATGTCAGACTACATCGAGCTGCTTCAGCAGGAAGTCAAGAAGAATCCAGGCGTGAGTACTTCTAATTTACTTTAAATGCTGCTACTGTTAGCAGTACTGCTGGTACTAGTGTTAGTACTACTGCATACTGACCATTTTACTGCTAGTCCTTCCACAACAGCCAGAATGAGATCTAAACAGATAATGTGGTTCATGTGTTCCGTAAAACCAGTCAGACAGTAACAGGTACTATAGATGTGTTATATACTATAGTACTGTATTAATGCTGTATAAGTACTGTATTAGTACTATATTAGTACTGTATTGAAACAATCAGGAGACCCTTAGTCCTGAGTGAGGACACCAGCTGTACTTCACAGTGTAACATTAATTTACAACAGTTCCTCTGGAGGCAGTAGCTCAGATGGTAGAGCAGTTATCTACGAACTCCAGGGTGAGTGGTTTGATTTCCAGTTCCTCTAGGCTACAATTTCCCCATGGGATAAATAAAGTATGAGCAGAACCACTTCATCTGGGTCTAGGGTCCAGGGTTCTGGTCAGATCACAGATCATCACAGTCAGCAGAAATTATCACCTTATATTTAACAGACAGCAGCAGATTTGTCTCCCGTTTCCCAGAGAGCATCATTTACTGCAGGACAGTTAAACCTCTGACAGCAGCAGGTCTCAGACACATGTTACAAAACTAAAACAACACCACAACCATCAGCAGTATCCTGAAACTGGTCTGCTCCTCAGAGGCTGCTGGATGTGGGGAAGGAGGAGGACCAGGAGGACTCTCCTCCATCCTGCAGCACCCTCCCTCCTCCCTGCTGTATCCCCAGGAGGTTGGTGATCTCCCCAAACCTCGGAGGAATACCAGTCACCCCCCAGCTAACCGAGGTAACACAGAAATTAAACTGGCTCAAGCTGTGACTCAGCTGTGACTCCAGCTGTTGCCCACTCTGACTCATGTTCCTGCTGGTTTTCATTTTCAGAACCTGAGGAGGATCTTGTTTGGTGGAACATTTCATGTGTTCAACTATGAGTGGAGGAAATCCTTCTTCCAGTTCAGAGAGCCGACCTCAGAGTTACCGTTTGCCCTGGAGACAGACAGGGTGAGAACTGGTACACGTAATACTTGTTGTACACCAGTTAGAGGTACTCCAATCCCAGGTTTACATTATTACGATACTTGCATAGCAAAGTCGCTGTTTGAGTACAGTGTAAATCTCACCTGGTCAGATGTGTTTCAGGGAGGGGCCGGGCCCATACAGATGGTGGTCCAGGCTCGTGTCATTAAACACCTGATGTTCATGCATCACAGCGGCTCAGACAGACGGACACTGCACAGGTGAGCACAGCCCCTTTGTTTGACATGTTCAGGCTGAAGATGATACTTCTACCTGTGAACGTCAGACGATGGAAAACAAAGCTGCAACAGGATGATCCAACAGCCTGAAAAATGATCAACACCTCTCACAGGTCAGAAAGAACAATACTGCAACAGTAAAAAGGTTTTTCAGACCTCTTCCTAATCAGGTTCATCAGTAGTTGATAAAAAAACAAAAAAAAAAATCAATGAATCTAGCGCTTAACAACGCCTTAGCATGTTTTTCCTTCTTCACAAGTTGTATCTTATCAGGGCTCTTAGTTTGAAATAACTCATAATTTACAGAACCCGAATTGTAATTGCTTGTGTCTCCTTGTAAGTCGCTTTGGATAAAAGCATCTGCCAAATGAACTAAAGTAAAGTAAAAGTAAAGTAGCTGATCAGTTTGGTAAATCATAGTTTTCAATCTCACAACCGTCCACAGCTGTGAAGCAAGTGCTTTTTGTTTGTAACATAAAACGAACATTAAACTAAGAGAATCTGAGAGTCCTCAATATTTTGTCACCATCTACGAGACACTCTATTCCAAACAGAACCTGCTCCCTACATGTGAGGGTGGGGCTTGAGGGTGTGTTGGGTTTGCGGCTTGTGTGAGACTGTTGCAAAAACTACTTCAAAAGACACCGTAGATGATCTGAGTAAACAAGCTAATTTCTTAAAGTCACACTTCGTGTTGGTGACATCACCGTGCTGTGAAAGCTCACCTGTCTGCTGCAATAACGTGTCTGGTTTTTTGACCACCCACTCAGTCTCAGTGAAGTAGGACAGAGGGATCAGGAGAGGGCACTGGCAGCAGCGTTGTCCGACAGCCTGTGGTTGGCCGGACAGGAGCTGAGTGCCACCATTACTTTGGTCGCTGAAGACTACTGCATCACTCCTCACCTGGACTACAAGCTGGACAACTTCACGGAGAAGGTACAGACCTGAGCACACAGGACGCCTGTCATCTTCTTATTTCTTCTCATTCATCATCTTTTTTATGTCTTTCAGCTGCAGCTGTTCACATTTAACAAGAAAGAAGACGTCATGAAGTTCGTCCTCGATCACATTCAGTGTGTGAGTGAAACCACTGCTGTTGTTTTTGTTTTGTTTAGACACGTTTCTTCTTCACAAAACAAGACACCGTTAAAAAGTTTGGCCCCAGACTATAAACGAAGAGAAAATCTCACACTTTGTGTATGTGCAGCTGAGTCTTGCTTATGTCAGAATTTATTTTAGTAAAACACTAAACTGTTACACTGATGACACCCAGTTATTTATCTACGAAAGCACATGAAACAAGTCAATTAGTCAAAGTTCACGTTTAAAAGGCATAAAGACCTGGACCTGTCCTGTAATTTGCTATTCTTAATTCAGACAAGACAGAGCTGGGCCCAAAAACGTCAGAGACATGTTATCTGGTCATACTGCCACACTAGATGATGTAGTACTGGTTGTCTTTGACCAGGATTTCTCCTTTACCTCGGACGTAAAACACATCTCTAGACATCACATCTCCCTCTCTCTCTGCAGAAACTCTGATCATTTTATCACAACATTCATCACTAATTAGTTGTCTAAGTTTTTATTACAGTTTAAAGAGGAGGGGAGTCATGGAGTCATCCTGTTCCTGTACAGCCTCATCTGCTCCCGGACAGTCGACAGGTAACAAACTATAAGAGTTATGTTAGCGCCACCTGCAGGCTTCTGACATGTTCACGATGAGCTCAGAAAAACAGATGTCTAACAACTGACTTTATAACACGTTTCTACACTTTCCATGACCAGAATGATCTAGTTCACAGACATTCTTTGGACGTGGCTCTGACCAGAACCCTCAGCACATCGCAGCCCAACAAAAACATTTAGAAAGAGAAAAGAACCAAATACAGAAACATGACCACAAATGTTGATCAGGCCAATAGATGATTCAAACAATCAGGAAATTAATTTAGCTCATTTTCCAAAATCAGTCGACTTCATTATGTTAGTGACTCGCCATAGCAACATCAACCTGTGTCCGTTTCTATGGAGACACTGGAAACACATGTCTGTTGTCGTCTATTATTTACAGCAGATTTGTGTTTCTCATCTCTCTGAGCCACTAAACAGATCCACATGATGGACTTTCTGCTCCTGGATGTGGTTTTCTGCTTAAGTTCAAAATCTGGATTTAAGCACCTGGAATAACTATGAGCTGTCGTGGTCGGTTACTAAACGGTGTATGCCGACACTGGAACCAGTGGTGGCAACAGTGTCCTGACACACAGACATGTATGGGTCTTTGGACCTTCTGTATATTCGGGTGTCTTTAGGCAGAGAAACAAGATGTCTAGTTTTCTGGACCTGCTCTGTACGTAATCCCACTCACAGAACAACAGTTCATCCAGAACCTGCTTCTCCTCTTCATAACAGGCTGAAGGAGGACCTGGACTCTACCACCTCCCACCTGCTGTACCTCAGTCTGGGCAACTTCATCTGTCGCCAGGTAAGGAGCTCTGTCTGTCGCCAGGTAAGGAGCACCTGTCTTTGTGTCATACTCAGAGGTCGTCAGAAGTTTCTACCTGTGTCATACACCAACACTACCTGTCATCATCTAGTACAGAGGAAGGTTCTATTATGAAGAACCTCTGTGAAAAAGACTAAATGGAACTTGTAAAAACATGTTTGAAGTCCTGATCCACATCACTAACTCCTGTTGTTTTACCACATTTTTGCACTGATGATCTGAAAGATCAATCAGGTGTTTGAGGGGAAGACTCACATTGGTGCAACTTTCCCAAGGTGGAGAACCCTAAACTCTGAATGTTAGCATTAGCTCCCGTTCAGTCACAACGTTCTTTACCTGGGTTCAAGTCGTCTCGTCTATGGAGTAACGTGATGAGCGGGAGGATAAGGTCTGAGCCAGTGAACAGGAGGATGCTCTGACTGAGGGGGGGGGTTATCAATTACGCTGGACACAGAAACAGGTTACATCACAGGTTGAACCAGCAGCTGGTCTGCGAACTTAGACCTGGATGATGGTCACTTTAAAGATGATTTCAAGAAGAGTCGAGGACAATTCACTGAATGTTTCTCCCTAAATAAAACCTGGTTCTCCCGTGCACATGGTTGTAGATTTGTGGTCCCTGGCTTACAGGTTCCTGAAAGTTCCTTTGTCTTTGCAGGCTTTGCTGAACCTGCTCCTGACAGGCAGAGCCACCCCTCACGTCTTTAACGGGACAGTGCACCTGGAGGAGGACAGTCCACGTGTTGAGCGACCTCTGCAGGGCATCCTGTCTCGCAGCGATGTGGGATATCTGCACTGGAGCCGAGAGCAGATGCAGAGAGACACACTCCCAAAGGTGGGTTCCTTTAGATCTCCTAGTACGGTTCCTGCTGATGTGAATCAGTCCTGTCACAGTTTAACGGAGTAATAGCTGCTATTGTAGTGTCTGATTTCACTCACTGATGCCACCACTGAAAGACGACACATCTCTGTGTATCACGTTTTAATTACATGCCCACAGACAACTGTGGTTACATCAGGGTTTCCTCCAGGTAAAAACTTTGGCAGGTGACTCAGTAAATGTGTGTGAACTGACACCTGGATGTTTGAGTATTAGTGGTTTATATTATGAACAGCGGAGCTGACTGAGATGCACCTAGCTGTTCCTGCTGCCCCTTTGCATGCGTGCAGTCTGTGTGAGTTTTCCTCTCCTGCTGCATGTTCATCTCAGGACTGTGTATGCAGGTGGGCAGCATGCTGAAGACCCCCAGGTTTCCGGTCTGGGTCTGCAGTATAAACAACAGCTACTCAGTTCTATTCAGTTTGAACCGCTCACTGCTGTCCGACTGGAAGATGGAGCATCTGTTCCACCTGTACTACTACAACGGCCAGAGCTCACAGAGAACTACAACCAGACTGACTGTCGGTGAGGACCACAGTCTTACTGCATCTGTTCAGGATCCTGTTCACGACTGATCCACTATCTGTTTGTTCTCTGGTTACTGTACAGATACACACTCCCACCACTGGGAGGCATTGTCCAGAGACTGCAGTGGAGATCCAGAGAAGAGGTTCCCTTCACTGGAAATGACCATCAGGACCAAGTGGGACGGAGCCGTTATCGACTGGAACGGCACATCACCTTTCTACTGACGGTCTGAGTTTGTGTTCCTGGACCAGGCAAAGACTGGTCCAGGAAACTGGTTTCAGACTGGTCTCACCTGTACACAGGATCCAGAACCTTACAGACTGTTCACACATTTTAACACGATTTTCTTTGGTTGTTTTTGAGATTTACCAGTGCTGATAAACTTTATTTAACTGTATTGACTGTGGTGAAGTCTTCTGTTGATCGTGGACTCCTCCTGGAGGCTGTTCCGGATCTGACCAGGTGTCGTAAAGAGGTTTTTCTTTAACAGGAAGAGAAACTGTGGTATCACCCATCACAATTGTTTTTCCTGATGTTCCTGTGCTCAGCAGCTTGTTCTGTCTTTTTAGACAGTTGTTGATTTGACCTAGGCTTATGTTTCTGGTCTCTGATGCATCAGTTTTGGTTTTTCAGTCTGATGATTGTTTGACATTAACAGCTCTTTGGACACTGACAGTAAAATTGAGCATTATGAATTCATACACTGTTCATCCAGTATTTACAACCAAACCCTTAAATGAAAGTTGACACAAAAATCATCTTAGCTTCATTCAAATCCACTATTGTAGTGAAAAATGATGGCGTCACTGTCTGAATACTTATGGCTCCAACGTTTGTCATCATGTGATGTTGGGTCCTGGATTTTTAACACTAAAACCAGCTCCTGTGCACAGTAAAATACTGTTTCCTTCAAATCTTAAATAAGCTGTATTTTTCCTGATTTAAACAGTGACGTGATCAGTGTCCTGATTCAGCAGCCGTTGGTTTCATTAGTTAGTATTTCAGTTTGGGGACAGGACAGAAACACACCAGTATCAGGTCTGATCCAAGTCAAAGACATGGACATCTCCTGCCCGAGGCAACAAAAGGAGGTTGGACGTCTGCTTCAGCTCTGCAGGGAGGCAGGAGATTTCACAGAAGAGGACAACGTTCAACAAAATCCTCCAGTAATGGACAGAGTACCCACAGTACAAAGAACTCACAGTACTCACAGTACACAGTACAGCAGTTGAGCCAATGTGACGTCGTTCAACAGCTGCAGGTGAACTGAAGCTGGGACTAAGGAAGGTCACGCAGCCGGGTCACACTCGACCCGTAAGACAGTGTATAAAGTATTGACATTCAGTAACTTACAGTATATGTTACTATTTGGGTACAAATACTAGATAAGTACTGCAGAGCTTCATGTTACCGGACACCCAGTGAGCCTGTGCTGCAGAACCTGGGACCAGATTTTGATACAACTGAACTCTGGATTCACATTAAGGAACACAGGACGTAACTCAGAGTGTTTGCCAAGATTTATTTGTGGATAAGAAAACTAATCAACGATCAGCACATGCTGATTACTAGTGAACCAGACTTCACCAGATGGGCCCACTTGGGAATCCAGTGTCACCTACTGGTTCACAAATCCACCACAGTCACGCTCTCAGTTCCTGAGTTATAGCAACATTCGCCCTCAGTCTGTGAGTCCAAACCTGAAGCGTGAGGACCAGGCGGGGTCATGGATGAAGCTCCTGGTGTCCTCAACAACAGAACTATTTTACTGTCTCTGTATTGTCTCAGTCAAGGTCGTATTCTAGTCTTTGATGAACTCCCTGCCCTGCGGTCGATCAGCTATGAGGGGTTAAATCATCCCGCTCCACTGCAACGAAGTATACGTCACTGTTCCGTCTGTCCGTGGCGAGCACAGCAGGACAGTCTTCTTCACGTTAGATCCCAGACGAGCCACCGCGAGGACATCCAGCAGATAGACGGACTCGTCCAGAGAAAGGCAGACGGCAATGAAGTGAGCGTGGAACCGCAGAGGGTCACCTGGGGGAGGACACGACACTTCAGATTTAATTACCGAGTCTGACGGTTGACTGACCTGGAAACTTACCTGGGTACACCAGGAAGTCTCCTCCAAACTTCCCTGCTGACGTCACATAGAAGCCCTGTCCCCTCAGGTCTCTGAACACCTGGTACCTGACGTCACGATGCGACTCAACCTGTTCTCCGATTGGCCAGTCAGCCTGTAGGAAGGCCCGGGCCTCAGGGCAATAGGTTAGCCCCGCCCGGGCCGTGCTCAGCTGCACGGCCAGCGCCGACTGAGGGAAGGTAAAGCTCTGGTCCAGAGCCTCCAGGCGGCCCCGCAGGGCATCATCAGACTCTGCACCTGAGAGAATCAGATCCGGGACTGTAGCATCAGACCACAGCTACAAACTCAAGTGAAATATCGTCATGGTAATGCTCTCACTTGATGAGGTCATGGCTCGGAGCAGCGCTGACTTCCTGTCCTCCAGAGCGAGGACACTCTGCTCCTCATAACTCCTCCTCTGCGCCTCCTCATGCTGCTCCACCAACAGACCTAGCTCCGCCTCTCCTCCATCCTGCCAACACCAACAGCCAATTAAACACACCTCCTACATCCAACAACCATTTTTTTTACTCTAACAGCTAGTTAACTGACCTGGTTAGCAGCTGGTAAGGCAGCAGCTGCACGGCGCTCACTCAGCAGTCTCTCCTCCTCTGGCAGCAGCAGCAGGGGCCGCCCCAGACGTCCGTTCTGTCGGGGGGTCCGGGGTAGGGAACCCAGCAGAGCCCCCACTAGACCCTGAGATCGGACTGTCTGCAGGTCCCGAACCCTCCACAACAGGGGGGCCAAGTCACACAGACTGACACCTACTGTGGGAAATGAGTCCTGGTCACAGGGTGGGGACTCCTCCATCACCAGAAGCAAAACCTCTGGAAAAAAAAACAGCAAGTGATCAGTCCCAGATCACTGAGCCTGGAAACCAGTATAAAACCAGTAAAGTACAGTTTTTAGGGTCATTGTTATGTCTGTGCAACAAGAAGTCACTTGCAGTTAGAGTCACTAACTGCACATGCGCAGTGACTACTGTTTACTATCGTACAGAAAACGACAGATTAAATCACACAAACAGTTTCAGGTTAATTCACACTAACAGCTCTTACAACAGCCAATCAGTAACTAACCTCAGCTCACCTGTTAAACCAGTCAGTAATGTTTGGTTGTTGCCCTGCTCTGAGTCCACGTGTTTCCGGTCACGCTGCTCTACGTCCTGTCGTAAACCGCTCGTTTCATTCATTCATTTAAACTAAACTAAAACTATAAACTATAGAGAAAAGGGGAACAAACCTAACAACGACGATCAAAGAAAAACCTTCACAAGAACAAGCGGAAACCACCTCTCGGCGAGAAGGGTTGATTTCTACACCGGCATGTCACTGCGGCGGGGCTTGCAACATCGGAACAGGCGGAGAGACCGACACCGCCCCGCTAAGGCTCACCAATATAATTAACCAAAGTGAGCGCAGAGAGCCTTGATTGACAGCAGAATCAGCCAATGAACGGCCGCAGGCTGCGCCGAATTAAACTCGATGCTGTTTACTCCAACTTTTATTGTTTTAGTTTTCTTTGATCTCTAATTTTAATTACATAAAGTAAAACAATAGAATTAATCTTATGAAACGAAACATTTTAGATTTTACATCTTGTGAAATTTCACTGTGTGCTGATAATAGTTACAAACCACCTTGGTCAAGTGACCTGATAACACCTGAACACCATCTGTTGATGAAGACCATCACATGGAGTTGAAAGGAGGAAGGAAAAGCAGATGAACTTCGAGTTGTGTTACATTTTTACATTAAAATGTAATCACTTCATTTAAACACACTCTTGCACACCTGGTCCTGTCTGAAAGAAAACCTTTCACAACCACAGACTGAAGTTAGATTGTGTTAATGTTCATTGTAATAATACTTACTACTTATTAATCCCTATGGGGAAATTCTTGTGGGAATGCTGTCTCTTCAGACACCAAGACCTCAGTCAGATCAAGTGTTCAGTGGAATCAGGAGGACTAGGGAGAAAACTCACGCTTTTATTAGACTGTTTCAGATCAAACTTGATGTAGGTTCAGATCAATTAGTTTGACATTCCACAGACCTGAACTCACAGCTCTCAGTTTAATCCAGACTCAGACGGACATCACCTGTTGTGTCAGGTGTGAGCACAGCAGGACCATTTACCCACTGGTCAGGTTAACAAGTTTAAATTGAGCCATTTCGAGAAAAGTGAGGTGAAATGGTGAAATCATGAATTTAAAGACGAGCAGAAGCTTAAGACCTGTGTGTCACTGTGAACACAGGTAAAATAAACAAGTTCTGTTCTCACTCTGAATCTGATGATAAATGATCTTAAACACAGAGACTCGATTACAAACAGTATATTCAACTTTAATTTGAACTGAAATAACTTGATGTGTCTGAGGTGCAGAGGAAGCTTTTATTCTGAAAGGAACACCATCAGAGGCTTCAGCAGCTGTACAGATGTTGCACAGCAACAGGTTCAGTATTTAATATGACACACGCCTGTTGTTCTCACTATTTTTAAATACAAACTGTCATTTCATTGTTTGATTGAACGCACACCCTCTAATTCTCCCTACATGTCCCAGAATTCCTCTGCCCCCTGCACACCTGTCCTCAGGGGGCGGGGTTTATTAGGTGTGTCTTAGCTGAAGCAAACTGAGGAAAGTTAAAATATTCCAGCAGCAGAGAAGCAGATGCAGCACATCCACTGCCCCTTCCCCTGTGTGTTTTGTGAGAAACCGATGCGTTATGGGATTTGTAGACGTGTCCTGGAGCTCGTGCAGCACCCCCTACTGTCTGATCTGCAGCTCCTGCAGCTCCTGCAGCAGCTGATCTTCCTTCCGGATCTTCTCCAGCTGCAGGAAACAACGAGTCTGGGTCAGTCCAGCAGAATCTGATCAGGTTCAGTTAATCAGTGATCAATAAATCTGTGACAAAGTAATAGTCACTGCAAGAGTTTCTGTTCTACATGTTCCTGTAAAACCAACTGAAACAGGCTGTGTGTGTAACAAACACCCCCAGGGGAACTGAATGTTAGTTAGTAAAATAAAACCTGCAGCAGCTCACCTGGTCCTTCTGCAGGACTTTTCCAGAAACCTGCTGCTCCTTCAGATCCTCAATGGCTTTGAGTTTCTGAAACACACACGACAAACACGTCACTGAGACTCTGAACCCCCCTCACCCACCAGCACTGACCCACATTTCAATTCAATTCAACTTTATTTATATAGCGCCAATTCACAACAGAAGTCATCTCAGGGCACTTTACAGTGTAAGGTTTAAGACCTTACACATTATATAAATATATATAAATTAATGTAGAAAACCCAACAGTCCCACTTGAGCAAGCACGTAAGGCAACAGTGGAGAGGTAAAACTCCCTTTAACGGAAGAAACCTCCAGCAGAACCAGGCTCATGGTGGG
>JAUYWH010000005.1:227703-249421 GCA_034779795.1 Ctenopoma multispine
CGTCTCTACTTGGAAGAAAGAAGTCCAGTTGCCATGACTCAATCTTCAAACAACTTTACCTGGATGACTGAGAATCTTCACCGACACTAACTTCAACACATTCACACCAAAGAGGAGCTAGTCCAGGAGGCCACAGTGGAAAATCAGGGTTAGGGAACTGATTCAGTTTTCTACACAGGCTGAAAGCTGAAAGAGCTGGTTCAAAGTGAAATGTAAACTGTACAGGTGGTTCCCTGTCCCCAAACCTGTACCTGTCCGGTTCCTGTACCTGCACCTCTTACCTGTATGTGATGTTGTGGTGAGTCCACTTGTGTCCCAGCGGGTTGATGGCATAACGTTTGTGTCTTGGTCCTCCTTGAACCAAACTGTCAGTGAATGTCTCCGTCACTCGGCTGCTGGACTTCTGAAAACACATGAAACAACAATCAGTTAATCAACCAACCAATTAATAAATTAACCAACCAGTTAATCAGCTAATGTTTAGCTGAGATGAATGTAAAGTTTTTCCTCCTTTTCTACCTCAGGTGACTTATTTAAAAAAAAAAAATTGCACTGGGTTTTATTTATCTGAGTCTTCATCAACATCACGAGCAGCAGCTGATTAAACCAGTTTTTCTTTTTCTGCACCTCCAGCTACAGGTATCTTCTTTGTCTGTTGGATCCTGTCATGTTGTCTGTCAGAGAATTCTGAGTCAAGATAGGACTTGGTCTCAGACTCACACACAGCTACAGACTTAAGTACAGAAGGATAAAAACTAATCCAGACTACAGCAGGGTTCAAAAGACCAGGCAGACAAACAGGACCAGGGAACTAGCAGGTCTACAGAGTACTGAAGATCTGATTGGTGGATGGGGGACAGGTGGATGGTGCAGGTAAAGAGGGGACAGGAGCAACAGAGGGGCAGCAGGGTGATGTAGTGTTTAGCATGGCCTCACAGCAAGAGGGACCCCCCCCCCCCCCAAACCTTCAAGAGGACAAATGGTTTGGATAATTGATGGATGGCGGAGGAACAGATGAGGACTGAGCCTGAACCGGCCCTAATGGTAAAACCTGTGTCTGCTCTCACCTGTGAATGTGAACCAATCAGCTGTAGCTGCTCTAACGCACCTGATGTGTCGTCGAGAGAAACTCCACAGTTTTGTTTTACAGAGACAGGGGAAGCTGTCCACATGGTGTATTTGTCCAGAGACGTGGCAGGGATTGATTCCACACAGATGTGAAACACGTCTTCATCTCTCTCATGTGCTCCTCCTTTGATCCCTCCTCCTCCTCCTCCTCTTGCTCTCACATTTCTGTCGCCCACATGTGAACTAGACGCTGAACCTCCTCTGTTCCAGTTTCTCAGATTTTCTTAGAAAAACTGGTTCACGACTGAAACCTGAGTCTGTTAGTCGTCTAAAGTCCGACTTCTAACATCAGCTCAGACAAATTAAACTGAAACTAAAATATTCAGGTTGTTAATACTTGTAGTAATAGTAACAGTAAAGTACTGCAAACACATTGTAGTATAAATTACAATATTTCCCTCTGATATGTAGTAGTGAGGGGAGAAATCACAGTTCTGTATTACTGCAGTATTATAAAGTGTGAAACTGAAAGTAATTGATTACTTTACAGTTGATTATTTTATGGATTAATTTAATTTATTTATTTCACAAAATTCAGAAAATTATAGAAAAAGTTTAAATCAGAACAAACATTAAAATTTGATGTTAAACAGCCGGAGGATAAATGTAGTGGAGTAAAAGTACAGAAAGATAAAGTAACCTACGAGTAAGTATAAGTACCTCAGACTAGTACTGTGTGTACTGAAGTAATTAGCAGCTGAGTAAATGAACCGTTCTGATGTTTATCTGCAGAACATCATGAAAAAAACCCGATTTGAAATTGTTTAAGGAACAGTTCACTGACCTTCATCACCATCATCATCATAAGCAGCAGCTGAAGGGGGTTCATGATGAGAACTGGACTCAGAGAACCTGCACGGTCCGACACATGATTCAGTGAGCTCGTCCTCAGACCGTCTCCAAACAGACACAGCTTTACGCACAGAGCTTTCAGGCTTTCTTAAAACCTTCTGCACCAGCAGAACCGAGTCAGATCCGCCTAAAACTCGCACCCCGTCTAGTCCCGAGCGACAAAAAGTCCGAACCAGAGAAGACCCGAACCTTTCCGTTTAATCCCGTTGGTCTCCCCCCAGTCCTCTGTCCCTCTGTCTCCGGACCACATAACCCTTGTAGCTCAGAGTCCGGACCTGGTTCGCCTCGCACGGCTCTGAAACAAACTGAGGGAAGTTCCCGGACAGCGCGCTTTCTGCTGCAATGGGGCTGGTCCGGAGAGGCGGGGTCAGGTGTGTGTGTGAGCGGTGTCCATTTACACATTTAGAGTTTAACTCTTTCACCGCTGAGTCCTTTTTCTTTCATCAACAAATTCTCAGACCTCGTCCTTGTTGCCTTTGGGGCCTCTGGGGCCTTCAGGATCCGGGACTACAGGTAGGGCCTCCCCAAGATGTTTTCCTAGCAGCAGCAGTCCAGATGTGCAGAACATCTGTCCAAACAGTGCTGCAGACTGTGGTCCATCAAGACAGAAACTCTGACCACCAACATGAGAACCTCTGAGAACCTCCTCAGGTTCTGTCCCCAGTTAATAAAACAGTGTCCAGAACCTCCAAGGTCTCCTGGTCTTTGTAGATGTCCTCCATAGGATCAGGAATTCCCTTCCACCATGAGGTCTGCAGCTGTTCCCTGTCCTGAGTCCAAAGGTTTGTCTGAAACTACTTCACTTCTCAACAAACACACCTGGTCCAGAAGAGACCAAGAGACAATCAGACCTGGTCTAATGCTGAACATAACTGGATGTGATAACGGAGGTGATAAGTTATGTCATCAGAAAGCCTCTGCGATCATGGAATCGGGAGTTGGACTGATGTGTCCCTGGATCAGGTTCTTCAACAGCTCCGACACCTGCAGGTTCCACCCGGCCTGTGTTTGTAGACCAGCGTCTGCACGTGTGACCTTTGACCTTCAGTTTAAGGATGGGTTCACCTACTTTGTCCGAAAACAAATGGGGCCAGGTCCACATGGACTCTGAAACCACAGCAACTTCCTGCAGTTCAGCACAGAGACCTGAACCTGGTCTAACCAGTCACACTGATGAACCAGGTCTGAGTTATTCAGGACTTAAAACGTGTCCTTTGTTTCTGCAGTGAGACCCCCTATGACCTTGACTCTAACCTGTAATAAAGTACTTTTACACAGTAGTATTTGTACCTCATCGAGCCTGATTACTGCAGTAGAACTGTAGCTGTACTTGTCTGTGGGAACATTTGTTTCTGGACTGAACACCAGCAGACAAATGAATGATTACTGAATCATTACTCACAGCCTCGTTGCAGCCCCCCCTCCCCTCTCAGATGTATTGTTGTCTTGTTTATCTGCCCCCCCAGACTCGAGGCCCCCGTCCAGCTCGGTCACCTTCACCCTGACAAACTGCTGCAGCAGAGCTCGTCATACGCTGAATGTTAAACAGCTCATTAGAGTCAGTCTGCTACAGATCGACCCGTCCACAAAAACCCGAGACCAGGACGTCAGAAATCCAGGACTTCTGATACTGTGGCTTGTATTTATCAACTGTCTCAGAGCAGGAAATCACTGGCAATGATGCATCTTTGTTCCCAGCAGTTTATCACCATCCTAACGTGAAGCAGAACTCTGGAGGGGTCCTGAGGAGGTGAGGTTCAGATTCTCACTTAACCACAGTGAGTTTCTGTGACACATCTGGAAAGTACTAACACAGATGTTTGATAAAACTTTATTTTATACATGACTGATGAGTGTGGTATAAACAAACAAACAAGGAACCAGAACACTGAATCTAATATAATCAATAATCAATAATTAACTGAATAATTCATCATAAATAAACAGCAGGAATATGACACTGGTGTAAATCAGCCCCCAGCAGGAGAGAGAGCAGGGGAGTAGTGAAGGACGACTCCAGGAGACCAGGACACCCCGAGACCAGGCCCCCCCGAGACCAGGACATCTGTAGACCAGGACATCAGGGCACCCAGAGACCAGGACATCTGTAGACTAGGACACCCAGAGACCAGGACACCTGAGTCAAATGAATCATAAAATAAAAAAACTTTTCGTAGACGCTGTGATCTTCTTTAGTCGGAGGAAACCGACTAAACTTCTTTATTATTTCAGCATCACAAAACGTCACGAGCTGAAACTGTGACATCACAGTAGAACTCACTTCGACTGCTCTGTCTCTTCTTCTCCACTGTCAGCAGCTTCCCTCAGGTGGAACCTGCTGCTCCCATCATCCCCCTGTATTTCTGGTCGGGGCCCCTGGGGCCTCCTGGCAGCCGACACGGAGGCCAGAGAGTCGGGCTCCGGGTGACACGTCACTCAGAGAGACAGAGTTTGAGCCTGAGTTGAAGAACGAGGATTTAATCACATCTCTGTCCATTCATCTGATCTCACACACAGACACACACACACACACTCACACGCACACACACACACATACAAAGACACAGACAGAAACACACACACACACACACACACACACATACAAAGACACAGACAGAAACACACACACACACACACACACACACATAAAGACACAGACAGAAACACACACACACACACACACATACAAAGACACAGACAGAAACACACACACACACACACACACACACACACATAAAGACACAGACAGAAACACACACACACACATACAAAGACACAGACAGAAACACACACACACACACACACACACACACACACACACACACACACATACAAAGACACAGACAGAAACACACACACATACACACGTGTTCCCACGTCTCTGACTCCTGTCATCAGACGTGGCTGCAAGTTGTCATGGTAACGTCCTGATTATAACAGGAGAGGTAGAAAGTAACTAAGTACATTTACTGTAGTAAATACAGGACGCTGGACCTTCTGCTTCTTAGATCCTTTATAACATTTATAAAGTAAAGTGTTACACATAAAACTGCACAAACACAACACAAGGGTCTATGTCCTACAATATATTCATACGTGTAAACACGTGTACATGACACATAGTAGGCTGTATATGTATATACCCTCTATGTTTGGTTCCTGTGGTTACTCTCTCCCAGTTTGAGCTTCTCATGCTTCTTCTTCCTGATGTTACCATCACTTGGGATTCTTACATATCACTACAGCCTTCTTCCTCTGCTTGTTCACAACTACTACATCTAGTTGGTTAGTTATTACGAGTTTGTCTACAGTTGGAGGTGGCTCCCATTTAGACCTTAAGATTTCAAGCCCACACTAAGCACAAACGTTCCTGTACACTTTCCAGCAACTTGGTTATGTTGTTTACCTGTTAGCATCTTACACCTGCTGTAATGTGCTGATGATGTTGTCTCAGGGGCAGAACCTGCACCTGGGTTCTTAGAGCCATGATAAGTGCCTCTCTGCTGTCTTACATGTGTATGGATATATACTGTCTAATAATAAGAATAAAAACAATTCAAAAAATTCTCCTGAACAAGCAGCCGACCAGGAGTCAAACCACCGACCATACGGTTCATGGTGAGCGCTCTGCCATTTGATCAATAGCCTGATGTCAGATGTATTCAGGCTACACATGTATTAATACCATCTAAACATGTATATACTACATATGTCTGCATATTTACAGGCCCTGTGATATGTGAGATAGCGTATCACAGGTAACAGGTTTATGAACACCTGCTGTTCTTTTTGAATATTCACAGGAATGTGTGAAAACCAAGTTTTAATTAATAAGGACCTTGCAAAATATAAGTATAGTTTCCAGTGCTCACAGAGCAGAACGGGATGTTTGTGCGGACGATGAAGTCAAACTGGACCCAGAGTAAAATAGAATCACTGCCTCCTTCTGTTGGTCACTGATATAACACCAGTTCATTTACACACTGTGGAGAACCAGCTGAACCAATGGACTCAGGCAGAGCTGATGTGGACACTGAAGCTGTGGACGTATTAATGAGAACAGGATGGAGCCTGATTCACTCCTCTCAAAGTCAGGAAAACAAAGATCATTCTGGTCATTACAGTGATCCAGATGTTCCAAGTGTTTTGGGGCCCATGGAGCATGCTCAGTAGCTAAAACAAAATAATCCTACAGCTCTTCTCCTAATGTTAATAAATGATAACAAAGAGTTGACTCTGGTTGGTGATTAAATATTTATTTGCTGTTTAACAACTGCTGCTTTTTTCCTGGAGGAATTAGTGACAATGGCACAAGAAGGAAACCAGTTCCATCCAGATGCAGGTCACAGGTCAAATCTGAACCTTACAGGATACCACCAGCTTAGACTGAAGAGTGTCTGCAGACAGGAACCTGCTCAGGTAACAGACGACACATTTTCAACCGTCACATAGAACAATAGTGACGATGATGTCACCGGGCGGTCGGCTCTCCCATCAACCCCAGTGGTGGCAACAGCAGTGGGTCTCGTAGATCCTGCTCCATCCGATGTAACAAACCCATTTGATTACATCATGATTGCTGTAGTTCAGCTTCTGCTCAAACACCTTCAGATACCGAACCTTCAGACCTGATGGAGCACACAGCACCTGAGGGGGAGGAGGGGCCATTATTTCATCCAATCAGAATTTCTGTTTATTTCGACCTTGTGAGCCATCACAGCATGAAGAAAGTGATGATGAACTAGTCTGAACACATAAATGTCTATCCTAACGGACACTTTCCAAGTCCGACTGAACTTTACATTCATTTATAAACCCAGGAATATTTCTATACTAACTGACGTCACAGTTTTTAGCTCTCCTGAGCAGCAGTGAACCAGACTCTGTCAGGAATCAAACAATAAACTGACGT
Organism: Ctenopoma multispine; assembly: GCA_034779795.1. Lineage (NCBI taxonomy): Eukaryota > Metazoa > Chordata > Actinopteri > Anabantiformes > Anabantidae > Ctenopoma > Ctenopoma multispine. Next base: position 234,596 of record JAUYWH010000005.1, read on the forward strand.
CATCATAGCCCGAAGGCGGTGATTAGGCAGTTTTAAAACCAGACTTTCAAACAGAAAACTTTTCTGGTTTGAAGTCGGGCTGGTTCAGACCCCAGTCCAACAAGTGGTTTAACTGTTACAGTAGAGTGTTTACTGCAGTGACCTGAGTGTTTACTGCAGTGACGTCAGTGTTTACTGCAGTGACGTCAGTGTTTACTACAGTGAGCTGAGTGTTTACTGCAGTGAGCTGAGTGTTTACTACAGTGACGTCAGTGTTTACTACAGTGAGCTGAGTGTTTACTTCAATGACCTGAGTGTTTACTTCAGTGAGCTGAGTGTTTACTACAGTGAGCTGAGTGTTTACTGCAGTGACCTGAGTGTTTACTGCAGTGACCTGAGTGTTTACTGCGGTGACCTGAGTGTTTACTTCAGTGAGCTGAGTGTTTACTACAGTGAGCTGAGTGTTTACTGCGGTGACCTGAGTGTTTACTGCGGTGACCTGAGTGTTTACTGCGGTGACCTGAGTGTTTACTTCAGTGACCTGAGTGTTTACTACAGTGACCTGAGTGTTTACTACAGTGACCTGAGTGTTTACTGCAGTGACCTGAGTGTTTACTGCAGTGACGTCAGTGTTTACTGCAGTGATGTCAGTACTTACTGCAGCGACCTGAGTGTTTACTACAGTGACCTGTTCTGACCTCAAAGTTCATGGAGAGGGGGGGGTCGAGCTAATTTCTTCTTGTCCTTGGTCGGCAGCAGCTCGATCTCTGCACTGTTCGGAGACTCCTTCATCCCAGCCATTTTTTCTACCCTATGACACACAGGTAGAGTGGAAACACCTGGTGAGATTTCATTCAGTGAGAAAAGGATGAAGTGATATGCTGATGTAGCAGCAGCAGGAGGTGGTGGTGGAGCTGATGCTGTAGAAGTATTGATCGGCTCAAACTGAAACATCAGCATCAACACAACTCAAAGACAAGCTCAACCAATCAGTCACTTCTCGTATAGTTGTCTCTGGGGTAATTTCCATAAGCCTGGCGTTAAAGAAGGGAAAAGGAAGGAGAAAACTCTTGTGATCAAACGAGAACAAAAGGACCAAAATGAATATGATGTGATAATAAAAATGTCCACTGATGTCCTTTCTTAGCCTGTTAAAACCAGATGTAATGGTCATGTGTTTGTATCAAGTTAATGTTAGAACAGATTATGTGAGGTATAGATCATGGAAACATCCCGTGTTCACGTTTAGAACTTATTCTGGGCATAGTTTCAGGTTTAAGGCAGACTGAGGTTCTGTGACCTATGACCTGACTGGTGATCTGAGACTGCTCCACTTTGCTGTGTGGGGGGAGATGATAGGGAGGGCACAGTTTATCAGGTCTGGGTGTGTTAAGTGAAATTGAACTCAGCTTGCCAAAAAATGTGATGATCACAGTTTATTCATGATTTAGCAAGTAGTAGTAATTACTTTTTTACATAGGACCAGGCAGGTTTGAACAGATTTTTTCGCTTTATACATGTAATGATCATTTAAAATCATGTTGTATTTACTAGGGGTGGGGGAAAAATCAGTATACAGTATAGTATCGCAATATTTTTGCGTGGTGAAATTATACTGATAAAGGGACAACAAATATCAATATTTTGTATACAAATTTAAAGAACAAATTAAAATTTTTAGTTTTCAAAATAAGTGTAACTGCACAGTAGTTCACATATTTGCATTCATTAAAGTTGGAATAAACTGTAATACAGACAATTTGTCAGCAATAAAAATTGAAGTGAAAGACTGAGGACTTTTCTATTAGTTTAAATGTATTTTGACAAAGTTTACCTTTATGGACATAATTTGCAGTTGAAATAAAATGTGATAATCACCATATATCGTATAGCAATACTTAGCATTTCGCAGAACGTTTAAAATGGCAATAATATTGTATCGTGAGTTATGTATTGTGATATTATTGTATCGTGGGGTCTCTGGTGATTCCCACCTCTAGTATTTACTCAGGTTATTGTTATGTAATATTAACATTTGTCTGATAAGTGATGCTGCTGATGATCCACGGCAACATGGGACAAAAGAAAACAGAGACGTTTACTATCACTATCAATGAAATCCAACACATCCTGTAGATATTTCACAATAAAAGCTTTCACCAAACTGCATCATTTGCAAACACTAAGTCTCAGATCCTAAAGCGTGATGGACACACCTGTATCGGTCAATGAGCTAAGAGTCCAACCTGGTTTGTTGATGCCTTGTTGAGAAATTAAGGTTTTCAGAGCACCTGCTTCTGATACAAACACTGTCAACTAACCAATATCATCATCAGTTCTTCATCATCCAACACAGACGTTTCCTGTCTGCGCTGTATTTTCTTTAGGTTTTGATTTTCTCACCCAACGTTTACAAAAATCAAAACCTAAAAAAACCACAGAGCAGCAAAACAGCCACGATGTCACTTCCTGTTGGACTTTAAAACAGAAACCACACTGAAACTTTACCATCCAGCAGCTTGTAGATCAGAATGAAGTTGTTCTAGACGGTCTCCTCGCTGATCTTGCCGAAATGCACCATCATCACGTCACACGTCTTGTAGGGGAACTTGAACACCGTGGCGGTGCAGATGTCCGAGCGATGTTGGTGACTGGGGAGCAGACCTGCTGCTGGGTGAGGATGACGTTAACGCGAAACGTACCCACCACATTCCTCAAGGAGAAAAAGATGAAATGGAACAAAGTTGGTTCATGTCTGTTTTTAGTAAAGAAGTGTTTGTTTTTTCACTGAAGCATTTGGTGTTTGTCTGGAGTTGTGATATAAAAATGTTATTAATTTGCTCACTGATATTAATAATAAATAATTTAAACCTGGTAAAAGAAAGAAGACAGATGTCTCATTCATTTAAATCCAGTCTAATTTCTCCCTCCATCTTTCTTCCATGTTGTTAGCTCACACTGCGGTGACATCACTGCTGCTGCAGGGCTTGTTGCTATGCTGCTGTTGCCTGGCAACAGGCTCCCTGCATTACAGCGACAGGAAGACTGCAGCATCACACTGAGCATCTCTGCAGTGAGAAACTGAGGCAACTGTGACTGATAGGAAGTTCACCTGAGTCAGAGGTTGTGTCTTTATGTTTTTCATATCTGTCCATAAATGAAACAAAGATCCTTCATTACTCAACATACATCAAAGTAAAGTGACTCTGAAAAAAAGGGGAGACTCGATCAAGCTCCTGTGTGACCAGCTCCCAGCTCAGGTTCAGGAAACAGATACTCTCAGACTTAAAACTTTCCTTTTTGATAAAGCTTATAGGTAGAGATGGCTCAGGTGACTCTGAACCATCTCTTAGTTATGCTGCTATAGGTTTAGTCTGCTGGGGGTCATATCACACTGAGCTCCTCTCCTCCTTCTGAATAGAGAGAGCTCTGTCCACTCTTATATCATTACATGTTATTAACTTTGTTTCTTCTCCCGCCCATGGCCGCCCACCCTGAGCCTGGTTCTGCTGGAGGTTTCTTTTGTTAAAGGGAGTTTTTCCCCTCCACTGTCTCCTGGTGCTGTTCCAATGGGACCGTTTTCTGTATAATTCTATACTTATATCGTGTAAGGTGTAATTCACTTTAAAAATAGTACAGTAACTTAAGATTTGTTGTGATTTGATGCTATACAAATAAACTGAAGCTCAGGTTATAAGCTGCGAACCTGAAACACCATGTCTCTATACTTCTGTAATTTCATCAGTCCTGTTTACTCTGCTCATTCAAGACAAGACTCACCCGATGTTATCTCGTATCTGAAAATCAACACCTACCCCTTATTACTGTAGATGAAGAGTCCACCGATCATGGTTGCAGGGTCAGAAAGAGCTGATCATAGAGCTGAGTCGCTGCAGCACAGACATCAACAGTTACTGTCAAGTTTATTTCTACCACACTGATTCTCACAACAAGACTCTTTATTACTTTATTACACACAATAATGAAATGGTGCCAGTTTTCTGATGTCACATCTACTGATTTATGTTATTTATAATAAAGATGGATGAACGTATGAGTTCATATCCTGACATCTACAGCAGAGCAGAACCTGTGCAAAGTAACACAGATATGAACATTTGGTGTTCAGATGTTACAGAATAGAGGCTGTGAGGGAGTCAAAAAACGGAAATGGAAAACTGGTCATGATCTGATATGACACGAAGGCAGCTTCATTAACAGTTACTGATACTAACTAATCAGAGGGAAAGAAATTTAAACAAAAAATAACATCTATAAATGTCCCACGCTCCTTCAAATCAGTTTTACTGATGTAACTGAGACTGGATGAATTAACTCCACTATGAAGTAAAATGTTATATGGGCTGAAAATTACGACAGAAAAAAAATAAATCTATAATAGATAACACGTTTATAATATTATTAATAACAAATAATCAATACATAATTTTTACATTTTCAATATGTTTTCACTTTCTAACAATTTAATGAATGGGATTTCTTTTTCTAACCTTAGAACATTTTTTACTTACCTGGCGCCGTGGAGCCTCCGTAGAGTGTCGTGTTATCTATTCTGTATTAAAATTATGTTCACTGCCAGCTGCTGGTTAGCATGTTAGCTTAGCGGTGAATTCTCACCAAACTCAACATATAATAAACTGATAATATGTAATATATGAAAAATGACACTAACGTAGATATCTGGTCCCGTTCGTAAACGTGACTGACAAAACGCATTCCGTACTCCATTTAAAAATCGAACATTTTTATCTGGCTTCATGTCATTTCACAGATACCCAGAAGAGAGCATAGGGGCATTTAACCAGACGGTAACGGGGGAACCTGTCGTACATTCGGGATGTAGATGAAGAAATGAAACGTGAATGAAACGTTTACTGTGAATCACAGAAATCAGTTGTCATAGTCACGTATGTCTCGTATCTGTACAGTGGAGTTAATCAGGCTGAAGAGTTAAAATAATCTTTGTACCATTTTTACAGTAAAACATAAGTGTTTCTCTGCGCCGAATCAAAGGATGGTTCTTAACGACGCATAAACTAGTTGAATCGCTGTTTCCGCCGGATGTTCCGTATTAATTTCCAATAAATCGTTAAAATCGTGCGTTTCTGATGGATGTTCGGATGATTAGCTATTTGCAGCTACTGCTAACGCTCCGCAGTAGTCAGACGGTGACGCCGCCGCTGCGGTGCTGACCGACGGACGAACGGACGGAGACACACCGCGGTGGTCCCGGAGCTCCGTGTCCTTACCCGCCCCTCGGGGAGGCCGCCGTGTCTCCGGGCCGCACACACAACCACACGGGCCCGGACGTCGCTCCATCGGAACCGAGACCGCGAAGAGCGGACTCTTCTCTCCTCCGATCGGAGGCAAGATGTCGGAGGCTGGATGAGACCGTCAGCTGACGGAGCCCGTTCTGGCCGCGTCCCATTCCGAATCAGCTCCCTCCTACACCCGCGTTCCTACGGGAACAGTGACCAGAAAAAGCCTTCTCACTGAATCTAAGTTGAACCAGTTTCAAAGTCATGTTTCGGTCTGACTTACACCCTGACGGGACCCCGAATGGTGGTTTCCGGGTCTCACCGTCACGAGAACCCGAGGTGGCAAGTTTGTGGATTGGTACGCGGCCCCCCTCCTCTGCAGACCTTCTCAGCTGTGTCGATGCACACAGGAGCTAATGGAAGATACCAGATGTAGTCCCAGTGTCCGGCTCCAGAACCAGACCCCCTGTGTATAACAGCCGTTACTGGGGAGGCGCAGCACTAAAGTCAGAGGGAGCTGAATAAGATCGGAGGGGGCGGGGGCACAGAAATGGAAGGGCCTGTCCAGGGTGTAACCCACCTTTCAGACAAAGACCATTTGGGATCAGCTGCAGCCCCCCCACCTCCCAGGACCCCTACAGTCCCACACAGACCAGATCATCAGCTGGACACCTCCCAGAAGATTTCTGTTATTTACAAATCACGCATTTATTCAAAAGAAGGTTTTAGTAGAATCTGTGTGGTCTAGAATCATCATCTCCCTCACACCACACTCCACCTGTTACTTGTTACTGATCCACTTCATCCATCTGCAGATTTTCTTTGTACTGATTCAGTTTTTGTTTTGATGATGTTTTATATTTGTGTTGATCTTTTATTTTGACAGCGAATGTAATTGTATAAAATAACGTTTTTTAAATCTTGAAACAACAGGAATTAGAGGAAGATAGACGACAAGCGGTTCAGTAAACACCAGATCATAAACATAACCACCAGTTAAAGTCGGTTCTCTGAGGCTCAGACTCATCTCCTGGTTCCAGCCCGGATCAGAGTCTCGTTTTCAGACTTATTTCAGTGGTTTTTATCCCTTTAATCAGTCTGAAGTCTGATCAGAAAACCGGAACCTGGGAACGTCTCTGTGAGCAGAGACCAGAACAGTGGACGAGTCCAGACCAAACCAACCTGCTCATTTCTGCAGAACATGTCGTGTTTGAATATTGATTGATTTTAAATTCATGAATTCACAGACTGTGGCACCAGAACTGAAAATGTTAAAAATCCAAAACACTGCTCATGTCCTTTAACTTCTTGTGTTTTCTGATGAATCATGATGGAAACAACTGAGAGAAAGTTTTGAAACGTCTGTTTTAATCATTTATCGAAAAGTAAAGAGACTAAATTCAACCAGGTTAATAAATAAAACAATAATCTGATATTACATGGATCAATACTCTGATTTGAACGTTTTGAATATTGAACGTCAATATTTGCTGCTACATCGAATCAGTTACCTGAAGAAAGAAACAGTGAAGACAGAGGACATTAAAAACTGATGACCTGAGACCTGGCCTTCAAACTGGACACAAGAGACTGGTGAAAGTGGTCTAGTTTCAACCCAAGGGGGGCACCAACCAGTACACTGGTCTGGTTTTCTCATACAGTTCTGGGTCCAGGTCAGCAGAACATCCAATCCCAAGATTCAAACACATTCCCAGATGGAACGTAGAATCTTTCAGGGATCTACTATGGGATCTCTGGGCATGTGTGGCAAACCCTCTAAAGGTTTTTAGGATCCTGATCAGATGCCTCCTAATCTGACTCTTTTTAGCATGAAGGAGTTCATGCAGTTCTCCTCCAACCTCCTGCCAGATGTAAGAGCTCCTCAGCCGTCTCTGGGAGAACTGTCACCCCGTGAATCAACCTCATGGTTTTTGGTTTCTTGTTGCTTGTGGTCGCTTGCTACAAATGGTCTTCAGTGACCCCTCACTGACCCACCCAGCAGAGTGCTGGAGGTACTGACCCTTACTCAGCCCTCACTGGAGGTCAGGTCTGTTGTTACTTAGTCAGCAAAAACACAGTAGAGTAGTTTTTATTACTGTCACCATGATAACGGCCAACAGACAGGAGGAGTAGGGCCTACTAATCCACACTGACACAAGTGTGAGCTGTTGTTTGAGTGTTGCAGCTAGGGGGCGCAACAGCATGAAACAAGATGTAAAACCTGAACCCTTTGGGGAACTGTGGACTCGTTTTGGTCTCTGTGAGAGGTTCAAACATGTCTGTACCGTGTTGTGTTGTTATGTGTTTGTATGAAACATGTTTTGGGCCTAAAGATAAAAAACTCAAACCACTGTCTACGCAACAGTGTCAGCTACACGTTAAAATCAACCTTAAAAACACAAAGACCACATCGCATTTTGGTGCTAGCTGCTCCAACCCGCCTTCCAACGTTCATCAACCAATCATCTTGCTCGACACAAAGCTACGTCCAGGTGACATTACATGACATCCACAAAGAAGTCACTGGGGTTTCCCATGGCCAAGCGGAAGGACCGTCTGGAGGAGGAGAGTTCAGGTGGGGCGGAGGAAGGAGACGGGGCCGGCAGCGGCTCCTGAGAGTCTTCGTTACCATGGAGACCAGAGACAGAAGTCGGGGGTTGCCAGGTGCTGTTGAGGATGGGGGGCTCCCTCATCAGCTGTTTGGTTGGGTCTGATTTGCTGCTGCCTCCTCCACCGTTCTCGTTCTGACCATCACTACAGTCTGATCCACTACTGCAGCTTCCTGTCCAAACACAGGAGTATCTGATTACAGTACACACACAGAGTACTACAATACCCTGATTACATTACGACACACAGTACACCACAGAGTACTACAGTACCCTGATTACATTACGACACACAGTACAACACAGAGTACTACAGTACCCTGATGACATGACGACACACAGTACAACACAGAGTACTACAATACCCTGATTACATTACGACACACAGTACAACACAGAGTACTACAGTACCCTGACTAAAGTACTGCAGTAATCCAGTTAATATTTTTGTCAATGGAGCATCAACATGTTTTATTCTGTCACCTTCACTGTGCTGACTCCCTCCTCCTCCCCCTCCACCTCCTCCCCAGGCTGGCAGCTGGTGGAGGGGGTGAGGTGAACTGTAGGGGTGAGGGATGGGGTACTTGTAAGGAAAGGCCGGGGGCCACTGGTGTCCTGAATCCAGAGCCAACGGGTCGCTGTCTGATCCTGGTTCTCGACTGGAGGCCCCTTCATGATCCAGCAGAGACATCAAACCCAGATCTGACGGACGGAGAAACCACATCAGGGTCAGAGGCCAAGATCCTGGAACATCAGGAATTCTCACCAAAACACCAAAAAGTTTGTATAATTACAGAAAGAACCAAGGAGCAGCTTGGTCCAGCTACACTTTAAAATCTTCATCTTTATGTGTCTGTAGATATTTTTTTAATTATGCTCAAACTGTTATTTTAATATGAGAATTAATTAATCGGGCATGACTCAAATACTGTGTAATTAATTTAAAGAATTTCTGAGCGAAAAGGTTTGTGATGATTCTCTGGAGCCAATGTTTCTGTCACCATCTTGTGGTCAGCAGTGGAACTGCTGCTCCAGTCCTGCTGATTCTCTAAGAGGACAAGCGGAATCAGTCCTGACCGTCCTCACCTCCACACAGGTCTCCAAACACGTAATAGCACTGCTCAGAGAAGGTGATCTTGTTGACGGTGTGGCGGATGAATCCGGCCTTCAGCAAGTTTCCCGCATACTTCCGAGCTTCACGTCGGTCAGTGAAACCTTCCACATTACGGTGCAGCCAGTCCACTACATCCGAACCTGGGCAGACGGACACACGATGAACTATGTAGAATGGTGCAGGAAAGGTACAGCAGACAGATGATGTAGGTTGAACCCAGACTGAGGTTCCCTCCACAGGACAGAACAGAACTACTCACACTTAATTTTTTAGACGAGAAAAAACCAGGAGATTCCGACTTTACCTAATGTCAGATCGGCAAGAAGACGTCTCACTCTGGTTCTGCAGGTGTCACAGAGTGACACCTTCTACCTCACAAACAAGCCTGATTCCCCTTTGACTCACAGACATATTTATGTTAATATTTGTTGGTCCACGGTTCAAGTGGTCGACCACGTTTTTGTCCAACAATCTGATACTAACCACGTCTGCCTTTACCCTATGCTTCATGTTGTACCACTGTCCCTGCGGTTCTGCCGGACACAGGAGATTCTTACCGATGAAGGCGTTGGGGATGGTTATCTTCAGCCACATCCGGTCCCGAACCTCTAGGCCGGACTCGGGATTGGCCATCGCCTTGGCCACAGCCGTCATGTCACTGTGGACGGTTAGGTGGTTTTCCTCGTGGACACCTGAGAAGCAGCAGAGCAGAGCCGGGTTACAGGTGGAACAGGTGGGAGGATGCTGAGTGGCTGATGGGAGCCGTACCGTAGTGTGGGAGGAGTCTCCCTGTCATGGCGGCAGTGTGAGACACCCAGGCAGCCGGGTCGATGGGCCGGACTGGCTCACCTTCAGAGGAGGAGGAAAAAATGGAGAGAAGAGCATAAACTGACTCTGTGTGTGTGTGTGTGTGTGTGTGTGTGTGTGTGTGTTGCTGACTCACTCCTTGGCAGCGTGAAGCAGCCTCGTGGGTTTGGATCCCAACACTTTGCCACTGTTAATGTCACTGGACTGCAGACAGACAGACAGGTCATTGTTATGTGAACAGAACATCAAGTGTTTTATGTGGTGACACAAACACAAAGTGGGTCTAGATGCAATAACTGATGCTTTTAATGTCCTGAAGAGTCAAACGGAAGCTGCAGTTCAACCAATGACCACAAGGTGCTGACAGAAATGTCCAAAATGTCAGCTCCAGAAACTCAGAAGCATCATGGCCAGGACCGAGAGACTCAGGAGGAGTTTCTTTCCTCACGCCATGAGGCTTTTGAACCATGACATTCACCACACCTCACATTCTGACATAACACACACTGTTGGTCCCGTTAACACTGGTCATTGTTTAACCACTGCACACTCACTTTAAAATGTTAATCTGTACATTGTATTATAAATATTCCTAATCTGTAAACTGTATATAATATTGTTAACGCAATATTCACACTCTGCTCATACTGTGTCAGGACAGTTTTCATATCCACTCTACCCAGTGATGTCTGTGCTCCTGTTCCTTTGGAATTTTATTTTTATTGTACCTTTTAAATTTTCTAACAAATTAAATTAAAAACATTTTTTTTACTATTTACTAAAATTGGAAATTTGTAAGGTTTGCACAGCCTATAAAAAGAGCGACTCAGGATGCATTTCACTGCGTGTTGTACACTGTATAACTATGTATGTGACAAATAAAAAATCTTTTCTTGAATCAAAATACATGCAGAGGCATCCAGAGACGCAGACAGATCCAAACCCCACTGAGTTACTAAGTAAATGTAATCAAAGCAGATTTACAGTAGCAGTATTTGCAGAAATAATAGTCACAGTAACAGCTGTAGTAACAGTAGAAGTAGCAGAAGTAGTAGATGTAAAACATGTCTGACCCTGGCTTGTGTACAATCTCTCTGAGAACTCGAACAGCATCGTCATTACTCATGTTCTCAAAGTTGATGTCGTTCACCTGAAGTACACAACAAAATACTGAAGTTAGTACTACAACTATTAAAACAAGTGAACTAGTAACGGCTAAAGAGGCTGCAGTAGTAGTACTAACAGTAGCAGTATTAGCAGTGGTACTGGAACAAATCTAATAAGATTTGGTGCCTTACTGTAGTAGCAGTAGTAGTAGTAGTACCTGCAGTAACATGTCTCCAGGCTCGATGCGTCCGTCTGCTGCCACCGCTCCTCCCTTCATGATTGAGCCAATATAAATGCCTCCGTCTCCTCTGTCGTTGCTCTGACCGACGATACTGATACCAAGGAAGTTGTACCTCTCTGAAACAAAGACACAAAGGGTTAATGTGAGCCGTGCAGGCAACACTCACAGGTAACACTCGCTCACATTAGTCAGCAGAGGGTGAACGTGGACGGCGTTTGGTGCGTCTGCTCTGTACTCACCCATGTTGAGAGTTACAGTGATGATGCTGAGCGACATGGTGGAGTCAGTGACGCTGCTGAAAGACGCAGACTGACACATAACAGAGAGGACAGTGGAGGACACGTCAGACACAGAAGTTGTTTTACCTCATCAGTTACAGTTTTAATTAAGACCTCCTGAAGCTGGATCAGTTCTGGTCCCTGTTCTGTATGATCCATTTTGAACCATGTTCAGGAAGCTGATCATCAGTTAGTTTAACATCAGGTGTGTCTGTGTGTGCGTGTGTACCCGCTCCATCCGCTGTGTTTTCAGTTTCCGGTGACGGCGGCGTTGACGTCTAATAAGTCGTGGTGAGGAACTGCTTTGCTCTGTTGATTGACTGAACCTGGTATGACATCGCAGAGGGAAACACATCTGTTCAGGTTACATCACCTCACAGCTGAATAAGTACAAAAACACAGTTATATAAAAAAAAAAAGTAAAAGCAAAAATACAATAATATATATATATATATATATTTACACTGTAAAGTGCCCTGAGATGACTTATGTTGTAAATTGGCGCTATATAAATAAAGTTGAATTGAATTGAATTGAATATAAAAAACAAATAATTAATGTTAATATCATTAATAATATTAAGATGTATAGTAACATATAATAATTATAACGATACAAGAAAATTAGCAGACACAAACAAATAAGATATAAACAACAAAATCTAAATCTATTGTGTAAATCTGTAATGAATAAATAAAATAAAAAACATTAAAAATCACAGATAATGTTAGATCATACCACATATATTCAGAAACAAAAATATAAAAATGAATATCAAACCTATCAAAAAAATCTAACAACAGATTTCACACGCATGTAAATCAGAAACATAAAAAATAAATCTGTAAAAAATTAGAATCAATAAAAAAAGGCCAAAAATCAAACATAAAATTTTTTTATGTTTTTAAAATCTTGAACCTTAAAAAAACAATATGAAGAAAAACCTGAAACCGCAAACGTGATTATGAAAATCTAAATTAATAAAAAAGTGAATAAATCCAGGTTGTGCAGCAGCAGAGGAACACATTATTTCTGCTCTCAGGTCAGCAGGGACGCTTTTATCTGCAGCACAATACAAACTGTGCTGACAGTCACATGACCTGCAGCAGCCAACCAGTGCAGGCGAGTGTGAACAGGTTTACTGGAGCAGAACAAGAAGATGACCTGAGGGCAGGTGACTGTGTAACATCCAACCAACCAACCAATCAGAGTGAGAGCTGCTGATGATCTAAAAGTCACATGATAGAGGTGTTTAAAGTAGCAGATTAGCTTAGCATAAAGACAGGAAACAGAGGAAAGCTGTGAGCCCACCAGGTCAAAACTGATCTACATGTAAACATTTACATTTCATCGATAATATGAAATTTGATCAATAGAAACGAGGCTGGGGGGCTGGGATGAATTTTTCAATTTCTTTTTAATTTAAAGAAACTGGTCAAATTTTATTTTCTGGGGTTCGTTTTTAACTGGATGCAAGCAAGTTAAACAAAATTACCAGATTTGGAAAAGGAGTCTGGTTGATGTACTAACAAAGATTCGGTATGTGTTGTTTAGCCTAGCTTAGCATAAGTTTGGTTGATTTTTCAGCCGATTTAAAATCAACTGAGACAAGCCATGTTTTTCATGTGTGTCTAGCCTAGCTTAACACAGGTTTAGGTTTAGGATCAGGATTATGTTTGAGTTAATCTTCTAGTTTAGATTAAGGTTAAGATTAACAGGATCAGAATTAAGCTCAGGTTAAATTTATAGATTTAGGTTTGAGTGCAGGATCGAGATCAGGCTTAGGATTCATATTAGTTTAAGCTTTAGTTTCAGAAACAGGATCAGAAGCAGTATATAACTGCAGATAGGAGTCTGACCTTCCTCCAGAGTCTTCAGATGAGCAGAAACTTGTTGTCTCCAGCTCGCTGCTCTGCCGCGCTGATGAGCTGTCGCCTCCACCTGTTGGCCCCACCCCATTCTGAACTGTGGATCGGTGGGTGTGGCCATTTAGATGCTCACCTGCAGAGAAAGCAGCAGATCAGAAGTCAGATGAGCTGACTAATTTACCAGGTTGTTGTCTTGTTGTGCTCATGTTAGAATTGGATCAGAGATGTCACACTGCTTGGTCTCCCCGATGTATAGTTCACGGCCCTCTTCCTCGCACTTAACTGCGTACACTATGTTACTCTGTTTGTGCCGATCCTTGGGATGGACCAGTCTTTGGCGTAGTGTGTTTTGGGGTTTAAAGGCCACTGAGACCCGGTGTTTTGAGAAAATGCGTCTCAGCTGTTCCGATACTCCTGACACATATGGGATCACCAAGGGTTTTCTCTTAAGCAGCAGATGTCCTTCCTCTCTCCTGAATCGCTTACAGCGTTCTTTGGGTGACTTCCCTGCTTTGACAAAGGTCCAGCTGGGATAGCCACATTTACTCAGGGCCTTTTTGACGTGGTGTTCTTCTGCTTCCATGTAGAGTCCTGATGACATCTAGTTTGTGCTCCAGTGGATGGAAAGAGTCAAACCTTAAATACTGATCTGTTTGTGTGGGTTTACGGTGCACATCAACTTTCAAATGTCCCCCGATGGCGATGAAAATGTCACAGTCTAAGAAGGCTAGCCTGTTATGTTTCACGTCCTCCCTGGTGAACTTGATGTGTTTGTCCACTGCGTTGATGTGGTCCGTGAACTGTGGTATGTCCTGTGACGTCCTATGACACCTACTGTTTCACTAACACAGAATAGAGGCACCTTCACGTTTTCAGAAGGGACATTCCTAAACCAGTCTGCAAGATGAACCTACCTCGCTCTCTCCCGTCTCTCTCTCTCCTGTCTGATAGGGAGGCAGCAGGTTTGACCTCTGACCCCTGGGGTTCATCATGGCTGCTGACGGCTGCAGCACTGACACACAGAGACACAAAGATTCAGTCAAAAAAGATGAATGAAGTTTGTTTTACCACAGACCAAATCTGAGTCAGGTGAACCCCCCCTTCTCCCTTTCTGTTGTTTGTGTAGCCATGTTTTGTCTCTTTATAGTTTTCTTTTACAACGTTGTCACTTTTCTGTCTTTACTTTTCATTATTGTTCATTAGTGACATTTTTAAAATTGATCATTTCCCTTGTTTGTACAGTACTTATTATGAAGAAACATAATTTTCAGTGTCAAACAAAGACAGACTGAGGATCCTCCTGGAGTTTGTTTTATTATCAACTGAAATTGAGGTGTTTCCTGTTTCATTCCCATTCCAGAAACCAGGATCTGTCAAGAAGTAACAATCAAATACTGTTTTATTTGTTATTTTCAGGTTCACTGGTTAAGATTTCTTTTTTTTTTTTTTTTTTTTCTTTTTTGGCCCGTCAGTGACACAGATGACATATGCATATCTCATGTATATGTAGCTGTGCTGTCATCATTCACGGCCCTTATTTTTTT
>JAUYWH010000005.1:256472-270473 GCA_034779795.1 Ctenopoma multispine
GTGACAGTATTATCAGTTAAGCATCTACTGTAATGGATTTTTGTCTTAATTGATGTAGTCTCCATTAAAGTAAATTTTTTTAAAGATTCTGATCTACTTTATTTAAACTGAAACTGATCCTTTACAATCTGCATAGATCAGCTCAGATCCTGATCCTCTGAATGGGCTTGATCATTTAAGCAGTAGTAGTAGTTTTTAGAAGAGCAGTATTTGTAGTATTACCATGTGGCAGCGGTGAGTAGTCCAGCATGCGGTCCAGGAACAGAACAATCTGGAAGGTGCTCCAGGCTGAGAGGTCAAAAGTCATCAGGGTCTGCAAATCAGGGGGATCACTGGTCCTCCACAGGTCACACAGATCCTGGACTGGCTGGATCAGAGCGCCCCCTGCTGTCAGATCTGGTTCACACAGTGGAGGTCCACAGCCGCTGAGCCAGCGCTCAAACTCTAGACCTGAGACCAGGAGAAGCAGCCAGAAGTCCTGATTATAGAGGAGACCGTAAAGATGTGTTAAGTTTGTCGACCATCAGCTTTAATTTAAGCGTTTGGATGAACTGTGGAGGAGATACAGGTGGCTCAGACCAGTTCCTCCTGTAGTCACACAGTTCCACACCATAACAACACCTTCATATTTGGAATTTGGAATTAATACTGGATAGTGGAGGAGCCAGCTGTAAATACAAACATATCAGGTTCCTTCAGAGTTCAGTCCGTCTGAGATCTTTATCAAACCTCAGATTAAAGCTGACAGTCGATACTTTATCACTTCATCACAGCTTCTGTTCAAACACCTGTAGAGAGGAGTCAACCTCAGATCCTCACCTTCTTTCTGAGCGACGGCAGCGTCCTTCAGCTCAGGGAAACAGGTCAAGAAAAAGTTGATGAGGTCCTGAGCCACCACGCTTTTAAACTTAAACTGTGAAATATAATCCTGGAAACACAGAGACAGAAGCTGGTGACACTGAGACTCCTTCACAGGAACCATCCTCTGCTAGTCCGAGCTCTGCAGAGGATCAGACTGAACTGTCATTAAAAACCAGCAGAATCACACATTCGTGTTCCAGTTCTAAACAAAGTGTTTGTGATATTTATGTAAAACAGGACACGCGTGTGTAGTTAAATTTTCAAATGTCATTAAATGTCAGAGCAGTGACGGCACTGATGGTTTCTGTGTTTACAGCAGCTTCAGGAACTAGTCTGACCCCTCAGTTTTCACACTATAATGAACGAAAGTAAAACCTCTGACTGACAGACATACGGGACAAGTCTCTGACTGTAGTCCAACCAAAGTCAAGACTTAAACCTCCACAGAACACCTGTGCAGAGATTAATCTGAAATTAATCATTAATTAATAACTTTAAGAAGCTGCTGTGTTTCGCTTTCTGAGGTTGTGTTTTAGTTTGATACTCTGCGTAACTGTGACGACATTTTGACTGTAGTCCTTCAAAGGTGTGTTTGAGGGCTCAGGTTAGAACCGGGCTCGGGTTAGAACCGGTCTTAAGTGCGCGTGTGTTTACTGACCCTGAGGAAACAGTCAAAGCGTCTGACATCTCCACAGAGCTGAGACAGGTACGACACGAAGCAGAAACCTTTCTCATAGGTGAACAGATTCATCAGAGTGCTGGGGTTCACACCTGGATTAGGGAGCAGAGAACAGTGATGTAAACTTACCTGTGCAGTACACCTGACTCCGTGTGCGTGCATGTCGTTACCTGACTCGAACGTGACATGTAGTTTGCTCACAGGATTGTTGTCTCCGAGGAGACGCAGCTGTCTGTGGAGGGCGTCCAATCGGACGACAGTTTCCAGACAGGTGAACGCCTCACCTGAAGACAAGGAGCAGGGGGAATTGCCGCAATTCATTCAGTACTACTGTGCAGTCTTTAGTATTCCGAGTAGTACTCCTACCGTAGGCCTCAGTAGTGATGCGTCTCTGTGCGTATGTCGCCAAGCCCTCACTCAGCCACATCTCCTCCCAGGTGGCATTGGTGACCGCGTTTCCAAACCATCCGTGAGCGATCTCATGGATCACATCGATCAGCAGGAACTCGCTGCACTCCAGGATGGATGCGATGATGAAGGTGAGGCAGGGGTTCTCCATGGCAACGATGGGGAAAGACGGGGGCAGGAACACGATGTCACACCTGAGACAGGTGAGCCAAACTGACAGTTATTTTACCAATGTTTTAATCATTAGGATATAATGAGTTCTCCGCTCACCTGCCCCACAGGTACGGTCCAAACAGCTCCTCTGCAACGCCCAGCCAGTGCTCCACACTGCCCCCCAGTTTCTTCACTGCACAGGACAAAAGACATGGCTCTGCCCACACACGGCTCCTACAGGTGGAGGAAGAGGTGACAGGCAAACGTGAATCCACACTCTGAGTCCCCAGTGTTTTAGAGTTTACTTTTAGAGACGTGATAGACGTAGTTTTTGGTGCTGATCCGAGTCCTTTAATGAATCTGACTGTATTTTTTTCAGCTCCTGGTTCAATCATTTATACAGTTATTGATCTGATCTGAAACAGTGAGACTCTGACACTCTGAGATCCTCTACAGTGAAGATGTATCACTCTGTTGGATTTTCTGGAATGACAGAAAGACTCAGTCTATGTAACAGAGTGGAGCATCTTCCCTCACAAACCATCTTTGTCTTAGTGCAGAGTCCAGCTATTGAGACACTTTAACCAGCCGGTTCCTCACAGAGTTCAGAGATGCAGTAAAGATGGAACCATAAATAAATCTCTTTACTCCTGTGTAGGAGGCTGAAGAAGCTGCTACATCTCTGTCCCCACAGTCTCACAGTCCACCCTGAGTTTCTCTGACCAACCTCGGGCCAACATCCACATGCTGCAGGTCACCGGCCACCAGCGCAACCAAGTAGGAAGGAACAGGAAACTCCATGGAGAACTGAAAGACCCGGTCCTGTTTGGAGTATGAGCTCCGAGAGGCACTCATCAGTACTGTGACTCCGTCTGGGACCTGGAGAGGAAAAGGAAGAGGATGCAGAATCATGTTAGTGGTGGACAGAGTGTCTATCTCCTCATTACCTACGATAATCTCATACTGTGCAGAGCAACCTGATCTAAAGTAGTGAATAGAACCTGGTTTAATCTGATTACACAAAGCTTGTGTGAAGCCTGATACTGCACACTGAGAAAAACCAGAGGGCAGCTCCTGTAAGTGATGGTACTGCACTCTGTGGGAAACTCACCGTTTTATTTACCTTTTACTAACGAACGAGTTTTTAATTAACAACCATGTGTGTCTGAGCTGTTAGTTTCCTGTTTCTCCTGCTCCTGCTCTTTAGGTCATGTTGATCTTAGCAGACGTAGTTTAAAGTGTCTGTGTAGACGTCTCGTCTGTTAACGAGGAAACCAATTAACCAATTAAGCAGCAGCTTCATTAACAAACACATGTTTCTGAATCAACTAGAAAAAAAGAAAACCAAACATTCCAACTAAAGACAGAAGCTCAGTACAACAGCTTCACGTTACAAAATTCCAAGAATAAAGTCAGAGAGAATAAAATGAGAATTCCAGGAATAAATAAACAATCAAACAGTCACTAGGATTTATTCTCATGGTTCCAACTTTATTATTATTATGACTTTTCTCTGCCAATATTCCGACTCTGTTCCTGTGGTATCGTAACTGTATTCAGTAAATATTCTGATTTTTTTCAAGAAAAAGTTGCTAAATTGAGAATATTCAGTGAATAAAGTTGGAATATTGTGATTTTATTCTGAGAACATTCTGAAATTATATATTATTATATATTAAATATATTTATTTAAATATCTGGATACTGAATTTGTTGTGTCGACCGATGAGTAAAAATATTTCAAATTAAACCTGCAGCACAGTGAAGTCAAGGGATCCGACTAGGTCCTAAAGCTGCTGCAGTTAAGTACAAACTGTGTGTGACAGCGCAAAGGTGGGGTCAGAGGTGAGAGGTCAGGACCCACCCTGACTGTGGCGGTGTAAGTGGTCTTGATAGCAGGTGTGTCGAAGCAGGGGAAGAAGGAGCGGTTACACACGGAGTGACCCTGAGTGAAGACCAGAGGACGGGACTGACCACAGGTCAGCTCCGAGTCCAGCCACCAGATCTGAGGAAGACACAATCATCATCATCATCGGTTACTGACTGATTCTTCAATTAATATAAAGACAGGTGGAGCTGTGTCTCCGTACCGCGGGTCCGTCTGTGGTGGTGTAGCGGACTGTGATCTGAATCAGTCGTCCTGGTTTCACTGCTGCTGTCGGGAGACTGATGTTGAGCGATGATCCGTAATCTGTGAATGGGTCCACCCGGTATGTCAGGGAGACGGGCTCCTCCTGTCCGACCCCAGGGACTTTACAGTCTATGGAGTGGATCAGCAGGGAGGGATGAGAGTCCAGAACCAGCGTGTGGACCCCTGTCTGGACAGGGATGAGGTCCAGGACCAGCCAGCCGCTCATCTCCTTCACAGCAAAGTTCAGTCGCAGGTCCAGGTGGAAGTGTTGCAGCTGGAAGCACCTGAAGTTCGACGCTGAGGCCACGTCCACCAGGGGGCACCGTGGGGAACCAGGACCTGGTGCCGCAGAGGGCCAGCTGGAGTCCCCAACACACCTGGCCCCAGAGACCGGCATGGATTTACGGCAGCAGCACAGCGAGGTGGGAGTCTGGCGGAGCTCTGCCATCGTGAGCCTGGGACTTAACCCCTCTTAGACTTGAACTAACTGCATCCGCAAGACGACTTGTTAAACCAGAGAGCCAAAGCTGTCTTTAAGAGGACAGGAAAGACTACATTTACAACCAGCTTTAAATGATTCAAGAGACCAGTCTAACAAATGAGAAAAATAAGGCCACTTGTGATACAGAACTGAGCTTAAACATGGACCAAATCCAGGACAGTCTACATGTAGAACCCAGGTTAACAGATTAAGACTGAGACTAACCAATGTGAACCCAGTTTTAAACAAGAGACAGACGGAACTGAAGCCAGACCTGACCACATCCAAAACCCATGAAATCAGAAATTTATCAGAACTTAATTTAAAAATCTGAGTCACTGACGGAATTCAATCTTAAACTACATTCAAAACTCCATTAAACAAACGTCTACTTTAACTTCTACTTGGAAACAAACTAACATAGACACTTAATTCTTCAGACACTACATTTAACATTAAAGCCAGTGTTAATTACATTAACACAACTCTTAACTCCATTAAACATTTACCTGCTAAAACCACCAGTAAACACATTTTCATTAATGACTAAGTTAAAGTCATTATTTATACCCAGTTTTAGTCCGTTCAAACTCAGTTTAACCAAACTCAGACCAAATCTAAACCCGGTTTAACCCGGACTGTTTCGGAAATTAGCACCTTTAGCTTTAAACCAAAGTCGCTTTAAAAACAGGCACTTTAACAAACCAAGTTTGAAGTCACAGCTCGTTTAACTGACCTGTTAGCACAGCAAGCTAATTAGCACAGACATAATTAGCATTAGCACCAGAGAGCTCATTATTAGCGGCTTTAACGAAAAACTGTTTAAGTAAAATCCATCAGGAGCCGGAGCAGAAGAACCACACAAACACCGGCTCCTCCTGAGAACTCAGCCCGACTCCCGGCTCTGTGTCCCGGTCACTGATTCCAGATCCTTCCGGTCGGTTCGGTGTTAGCCGCCGGAGATGAGCGAGTGTTCGTGTCCAGGAGAAAGAAAAGGAGAATTTAAGGAAAGAAAAAGACAGAAAACAGCAGAGACGAGAGGACGCAGGATCCGCTGCGGACTAAACAGGAAGTAACAAGAGCAGGAAAAGTTTCTGTGGGGCGGAGGGGGGCGCTGCTGAGCCCCGGGTCAAAGGTCAACCCGCTGCCTTAATTAGATCCATCATCAAATAAACACTGTACAGTTGTGTAATAAGCTTAATAAAGACAGAACAGAATCAGCATAAGTGGTGTTTAGGATACTGCAGTACTTTTATCAGTAACTCAGTGGACTGATGCAGTACTTAAAGTACATTTATACCACACCTCTGTAGTACAGGTTGGGGTGTTTCATTGTAACCTGGGTTGATATTTCCTGTCTTAAAGTACTATGTAGTACTGGGAAGCTGTTCCTGTCAGTTTTAGTCACAGTATGAATTTAGTATAAACGTGTGTAAACAGAATCAGTTTGTACAGAGGCAACACTCACTCTGTAAAAAATGTGAACGCTGAATGTTTCAGATTTACTGAGGAGGAGAAAACCTTTTTTTTATTTTACAAGTAAATGGTAAGGTAAAAGGTAAGAAGACAGATGTGTGCTGATGAAGAGCATCGTAATATCTCTTCTATTAGAAGGAGGCTTTTATACTGAAGGGGAAACAGGACGTTTTGGGGACCATGTTCTGCTTTTAAAAAACATCAGTGAAGATGAGGATTAAATGTTAATTTGTTGTTTTGTGAATAAAAAGATTTGAGACAAAAATCTGATCAAACTTCATAAATTTCAATTAAAATTTTATTAAAATCTCACTGAGCACAGACAACAGGAAGTGACACAAACTTTTCATCTTAAAATAGTTTTATTGACAATATTAGAGGATAACCCCCCTCCAGACGCCCCCGGCCAACAAGGCAGTTATCAGGTCATGCTATAAGGCTGTTAGAAAAATACAGCAGACACACAGACGATTTCTACAAGGCTGTTAGTTTAGTACAATAGAAAATGATGTTAAAGGACAAATTTGTTCATCTTTCACAACCAGGCTTTTATTTTGGAGACAGACGAGTCTGAAATAAAAAGCAAAAAACCAACAGGTTAAAGTTGACGTCCCAACAGCAGCAGAACTCAACGGTACAATTTTCTGAAACTACTTCAATATTGAGGTAAAATAGAAACTCAGGTTTTTACAGTGTAACATCAGCAGCAGTGAGAATCAGTAGAAATAAATAAAAATTTGTTCCAGGATTCATCTTCAGTCCAAAACCACTTCCTGTCAACACACATAAAAAGATCCTGGGCTCTGAAATGTATGGCACCGTAAAGATTCACTTTAAAAACAGCTCAGAAAATGTTTTTATTTCTGTATTTTCTTTTCATACATCAATAAATATCTTTAAATCCAAAAATGTCCTGTACCACAGCTTTCTAGTGCCACAGTCTAAATCATCAGAACAAATCTTATGAGAATTAAACTGAAATATACAGAGAATAAAGCTGGAATACTTCAGCTTTATCCTCTGAATTTTATTTATGGAGGCAAAAAAACACTGTACTGGTTTATCCTGAAATGCTGAATCAAAGTGGACTAGATTCGGTGAAGTTAAAATACGAGCTGAATGTGATGGACTGAAACGTGCTGATTCGTGTTTGTGTTAAAAGAAATCTGAGAAACAACTTTAGCTGAATTAAACATCACAGATAACCAAAGGTTCTGTGTGGTGAAGCGACCAGTAAATGAAATGAAACTGAAGGATTTTTGACTCTACTTTTCTACTAAATCGTCCTTTACCTCTTCTCTACCAGTGACTGACAGTAACTCACACAGGGTTCACCACGATAAAACAAACCATCATAATAGTAATAATAATAAGCTCAGACCTGGTTCATCAGGTCATAACCACAGAAAAACGTCTTCATGTTGCAAAAAAGCAACAGTACGTCAGAGAGATGATGATGAGACATCAAAGATTGAACAAACTCTGAGCTGCTCTCAGATCAGTCTTCTACAGGACAGAAACAGCACCTTCAGCTTCTGTGAATGTTTATACTGGTTTTACTGGGAGAACTGGAGCACAGGTGACCTGACCTGACCTCATTCATCCTCGCACAGAGATCTTGTTTTCCACAGCGGCGAGCATCGAGCACAGACGAGAGTTCTCATTGGCCAGCAGCCGGTACGGCTCGTCAAACTCCACCACCTGGACCAATCAGAGCCAAAAAAACTTCACTCACCTGTACCTCAGGTACTAAAGGTACTAAACTACTCAGGTATTTCATTTCCCATAATAAACTGTAACTCAGAGTTAATGGATTTGTTGCGGTCGGCGTTACCTGGCCCTGGTTGAGCACCATGATGCGGTCGGAGGCGAGCACGGTGTGGAGGCGATGGGCGATGGTCAGGGTGGTGCAGTCCTGAAACGACGTCCTGATGGTCTCCTGGATCAGAGCGTCTGTCTCAGGGTCCATGGCTGCTGTCGCCTCGTCCAGGACCAGAATCTGAGACCACAATCAGCCAATCAGGAGACAGGAAACCGGGGGTGGGATGGTGGCGGGGGGGGGGGGGGTAAACCTGTCTGTCTCTTACCTTGCACTGTCTCAGCAGGGCTCTGGCAACACACAGCATCTGTCTCTCTCCCACTGAGAAGTTTTCGCCGTTCTCCACCACCTCCGACTCCAACTTCAGCGGCAGCTGGGACACCTGAAGGACAGGGGAACAGGTGAGCTCCTAAAAACCTGCTGAACTCAATACAGTACTAAGTAACTAAGTACATGTACTCAGTTTACAGTCTGTATGTACTTTGAGGAAAACAGCTGGGACAAAGTTTGTTGCAGAACTGGGTCGACAGTCCCAGGATGATGGATCCTGGACTTGTCAGTGACTCAGTGAGATCCGAAGACTCAGGTTAGAATCGCTGCTGTGCGTCAGCTACACGAGTACTCTGAACATGCTTGTTGGTACTTACGCACTCCTTCATGTGACTTCTCTCGAGAGCATCCCAGATCTGTTCCTCTCTATACTGGTTAAACGGGTCCAGATTGGACCTGTAAAAACATGACATCATGTGTTTCAGAACATTTCCACGCTGTGTGACTATCCGACAGATGGCCAAGATTATTACAGGTGTTCTTACCTGACCGTCCCGCTGAACAGGACCGGGTCTTGGGGGATGATGGACAGTTTGCTGCGGAGGTCGGCCAGTCCGATGTCGTGAATGTCGATACCGTCGATCAGGATGGATCCTCCACAGCGCTCCACCAGCCGGAACAGGACGACACCCAAAGATGACTTTCCTGCAGAGAGACAGGGGTGAGACAGTGAGACAGAGAGGGAGATGGGGGAGACAGTCCACAGTCCAGTCTCTTGTGCCCTACCTGATCCGGTCCTGCCCACGATGCCGACCTTCTCTTTGGGCCGGATGGTGCAGGAGATCTTGTTCAGGACCAGTGGCAGGTTCTCCTGGTACCTCATCTCCACCTCTTTGAACACCAGCTCCCCCTGCTGGGGCCAGTTAGCGAGAGGGGCTTGACCTTTGACCCGGGCCGCGGCCTCCTGGGACAGGGACTGAGACCAAACAGAAGATCATAATCAGTGATTAAGGATAACAGATTCCCAGAGCTAATGTGAATCCAGTTTACCCAGCTGGACCAGAGCCGGTTCCCAGTACCTGGATGTAGTGGTGGATTCTTTCCACAGAGGTGAAGCGAGCTTCAGTCTCAGAGGCCAAACGCACCGTGAACTGGAACAAGCCTGTTAACTAAAGGAGGGACAAACATGGTCACATTGTTAAGTACTTACAGGTGACAACTGGACTCGGGTTCCTGAAGATGTTTCCCCTTATTTCCAAAGGTTCTTCAGTTCTAACCATAATAGTCCTGACCTCTGTCTCCGGGCTGTTTAACAGGACTCACACACATGATGGACGGAGAGACAACGATCCACATGTGACCTCAACAATCCTCAACGTGAGAGGTTAAAGACCTGCGACTCACAAGCAGTTGGGGAGAGCTGAGGAAGCATTTCACATTAAACATCTTCAAGAACCTTAATGAGGTCCAGCTGCCACTGAACCAGGACCTGGATGACTGAGAATCTCCACAGACTTTAAGCTACCTGCACAGCATAGGAGATGGCGAGTCCAGCGTAGGCGGGAGGGATCTGTCCGTGCATCAGGACCATCATCAGGGCAGTGATGCTGATCAGAGCCACACTGATGACGTCCAGACGCACCGCTAGCCAGCGTGTGGCACAGCTGAACAAGTAGAATGGAGCCTGGTTCTGGTCCAGCAGAACCTGGTACCTGAAAACAACAACATATACAATAATGCCATAGGGTTCAGGTTCTGATCATACCCTGGACTTCAGGCTACATTCCTGCTTTGCACACGATTACAATCCTGACCTGCTGAGGAAGTCCTGGCCCCTGTCGTAGGCCTGCAGTGTGGTCAGGCCCTGGATGCTGGATGTGATGTGGGACATGAAGGGCGACATTGTCACATTGTCCAGGCGCTTCAGCTCCCGAATGAAGACCCTGGAGACGCTGTGGAGAGCAGCAAAGAGCAAGACCAGAGGACCCACAGCCACGAGGAACCATGGGAAAACACAGCTGATGACACCAAGGCAGAAGAAAACCAGGATCACATTCTGGATAAACATCTCAGCCTGGAACGGGAGACGAGTGTCGACTGGAGGGAGATACAGAAGAAGTTACTGCTCACGTGTCTGGGACTGGGTGAGGTACTCAGGCATAGTCTGGTCTTTTACCTTCATCCATGTCCCTGGAGAATCGGTTCAGTATCCGTCCTGTGGGCGTTGTGTCGAAGAACTTCATAGGGCAGCGGAGGATCTTGTGGAAGAGCTCATCGTGTAGCTTGAAGGAGGCTCGCAGAGTTCCCTGCATGCAGACAACAGACGGAGATCAAACTCAGGAGACAGACAAAACATGAAAAAGGTTTTATGTCCCTAAATTAGTAATTAAAAGATGTTCTGTTTAGACACAGCACACACATCCCTCTTTGTTAAGGATAGGTTTTAGTGTGGTCAGATATTAACCCACAGTACATATCTGCATGCAGATTAAATGAGTCAGACCAGGATCTGGACTAAAAAACCTGCGCAAACCGTGACGTCCCTCCCTCATCCAACTGAACACTAGAGACGTGATCGTGTAACGACTGAAGCAACGTTCCTCTGAGGAGCATTTCTCTAAATTTAACAGCATCTTGTGACCACACAGACTTTCTGTCCCTGAAGTCATCGGGACTCTGTGAGATGTTCTGACCTTAACAAACGCGATGCCTCTGATGAATTTGAAGAGCAGCATGACTCCCATGGAGGAGGCGTAGATGGTGGCGTAGTACTGCATCATGGGATTGTCCTTCATGCTAATGCTAACTGCTGAGTTGTTTCCTCTGAGTACCGTGGTGTTCTGGAAGGAGGACAGAGACAGGAGAAAAGAGGAGTAAGGGGGAGGACATGGCAGAAGGTGGAGCCCATGGGTGGAGAACACTGGACTATCTTAGCAGTCGTGTTGTGTCTCTGTAGCTGCTTTGAGCCTTTTTGTGTTCATGTTGCATCTCTTTTTGACTTTTATCAGGAGGAGGAGTCAGGAGGAAAAGGAGGACATGAGGGTGAGGAGAGGTACTAAGTCAGGAGAAGGGGAAGGGAGCGTCTCACCCCGCTGCCCTGGTTGATCCAGTAGCTGAGCCACCAGTGGCAGAAAGCCGAGCCCCCCACGTTCAGAACAAACAGAACCAGGATCAGCAGGCAGGAGGACACGCCGCCGCACCCCGCCATGTAGAGCTGAAACACAGGCCAGGCCACGCCCCCACACTGCTGCTCCTCCCCTTTAATGTCACATGACCAAACAGTGAAAGACAGTAGAAACAGTAGAGTCCAGAGAAAAGATCAGAAGTGA
The DNA here is from genome assembly GCA_034779795.1 of Ctenopoma multispine. Lineage (NCBI taxonomy): Eukaryota > Metazoa > Chordata > Actinopteri > Anabantiformes > Anabantidae > Ctenopoma > Ctenopoma multispine. The sequence continues at coordinate 268,080 of JAUYWH010000005.1, forward strand.
ACACTTGTACCGTTGTCCTTCACAACCGGAGCGTTCTTCTTCACGGATCCTGGTTTACTGTCTGCTGGTTTCCTCTGGGAACCACCTGTCTTCCTGCTGGGAGCCTGGAGCAGACAGACAGGCAGTCAGAGCGAGAGACAGAGAGACACAGGCAGAGAGATAGAGAGAGAGAGGCAGTCAGAGAGACAGAGACAGGCAGTCAGTCAGAGAGAGAGAGACAGTCAGTCAGAGAGACAGGCAGAGAGAGAGTCAGACAGGCAGTCAGTCAGAGAGACAGGCAGAGAGAGAGACAGTCAGAGACAGACAGGCAGACAGAGAGAAGCATAGGCAGTCAGAGAGGGAGACAGACAGGTAGTCAGACAGACAGGTACCTCAATGTATGGGGTGTCTCCCAGCTGGAAGTGGTTGAATATGGCGGCGTAGTCTCCGTTCAGTTTCATCAGGTTGTCATGGTTACCCTGTTCTACGATATTCCCCTCCCTCATCAGGACGATGTCGTCACAGTCCACCAGGTACTGCACAGACACACAGGTCGTGACCATGGTAACCAAATTGAAAAAGAAAAGCGTTCCTGTACTAGTTTGTGGGGGTGCAGGGGTTCACCTGCAGCTGGTGGGTGACGAAGACAACGGTCTTGCAGCGAAGCTGCTTCCTGATTGCATTGCGGAAGACGTGATTCGCCACATGGGCGTCGAGGGCACTCAGTGGGTCATCCAGGATGTAAATGTCCCGGTCGCTGTACAGGGCACGGGCCAAGCTGATTCTCTGACGCTGCCCACCGCTCAGGTTGGTACCACGTTCCCCGACCTGATGGGACAGAAACAGCAGCTGCAGGTTTGTAACGTGTCACAAATTTATGTCACATGTCAGGATCCATCGCACAGTCCAGAAGGTGCAACATGGATCCCAACTATCAAACAAGTCCAGTTTCCACTAAGTTGGAGTAAAGACCTGGATGACTGAGAATCTCAACAGACACCTCAGCACCTGATGGTGCAGCTGAGGCACCTCCCTCTACCTACAGAGCTCACCTCAGTCAGGTCAGCATTGGGCAGCAGGGTCAGGTCCGGTCGGAGACAGCAGGCGCTCAGCACGGACTGATACCTGCACAGAGAGACTAAAAAGTCAGTCAGTGTCATGTTAAACTGAAAGGTGATCCACACCTGGACAATAAAATCATAATTTCAGCAACAGTAGTGAAAACAATGATTCAGGACTTTCCAAGCTAGTCTGGTGCAACAACAGTTCTGGGAACTGGTTCTTCTTTCTACAGTACATGTTGAGTTCTGGTTTCAATATGTTTAAGTCAAACTTTACTGTTGTTCTTTCCTCAGACAGTTTCTGAAACCTGAGACCTTTAGATGGTTCTTTCAGTGACTAACAGAAGAAACTAATAAAATAAAAAGTCAATGAAGCTGTTAATGAATTATCCAAACAGTGGATGATTTTTGGCTGCTTAGAACCAATATGTCGTCTGTCATCAGTCCTCATCTCAGGAAACCTGCAAATGTCCAGAGACTGGAGGGAAATGAGAGAAAGAGCTGAAACTTCTGTTGAATTTGATCTGAGTCAGGGACTGAACTGAACTTTACAGAAGAGTCAACACACGTGAATATGAAGCTGATTGGGAACCTGATCTGATCTGTGGAACCTGACGTGGTTTGTGAGCGTAGCCCAGGTGTCCCCCTCTCACCTGTCCTCCTGGTACTCTTGTCCAAACAGGATGTTGTCTCGCAGTGTTGCGTTCAGGATCCAGGCTTGCTGAGCGACGTAGGCCAGCCTTCCTCTGACGGCCACACCTCCCTCCAACACAGTCATCTGTTAGCACATCAATAATCAATATTACTAATCCATAATCAATATCCTTCTTCCCGCCATGAGTGAAGGCAGCCATACCTGTCCTAGGATGGCTGAGATCAGGGAGGTTTTCCCGCTGCCGACACTGCCACAGACCCCGACCAGCGACCCCTGCACAGACAGACAGCTTCTCAGTCTCAGCTGCTGGACTAACGCTGCAGGATTTAGACCACAATCCTGACTTTACCTGCTGGATGCTCAGGTTGATGCAGTGCAAGTTGCTCTGAAGGCGAGGGGAGACAGGAGGGGCAGACAGAAGGGGAGGACAGGTGTCCCCCTCCCCCTCATCTCCTTCTCCTCCTTTCAGCAGGGAGCCGGTCACCTCCTCCTGCTCCTCTTCCTCTTCCTCTCGCAGGACTGCAGATCTGTCTCCGCACCTGGAGACCACCACACAGAGTTACAGGTAAAAACAGCTTTTACATTCACACAGTTGATCCGCAGGTGTCACACACACACACAGACACACACAGACACACACACACACACACACAGACACACACACACACACACACACACACACACACACACACAGACACA